>ML407356.1:0-61423 GCA_005239525.1 Nicotiana knightiana | reverse complement strand
CTTGAATAGGCGAGTTGTACTTCGGGAGAAGGCTACGAGCAATATTAACCTCGTCAATCAATAAACCTGATTAGAAGATTTAGGTCGAAAACTCAACGTGATTGTTTAACAACCCATAACTCTAGAATATCAATTTACCTTGAATTCATCTTTAAGTTAGTTGTCTATTTAATCTTTTGATTTACTATTTTAGATTAATTCTAGTTAAATATTTGTTTGAGTTTAGTTTAGTGGATAGTTAATCACAAGTCCCTGTGGGTACGATATCTGGACTTCAATTCCTATATTACTTGTCGACCACGTACACTTGCGTGTGCATTGGGAAATCAACCAACAACAAGCTTGTCAGGACCCCAAATCCCACCAAAGCCTTGACGGTGCCTAACACTGATTGCTAGGCACGATAACATTCAAAATAAAGAAATAAATTTCATTAATAGTAAGAAATAGTCCCAATAATTGTTGTATGAATAATGATACAATGTTGTCTGAAATACATGAATAGTAATAACAAAAGTAAGGAAAGTGACTCTACGGCCTACAGTTAGAAAATAATAGTGCTACCTTGAAATCACCAATGGGTACTTATACAACTCGCTCTAGCAGTCAACTCTATCGGCAACACCTACATCTGCACATAAAGTGCAGAGTATAATATATGTACAACCGACCACATATACTCTGTAAGTAGAAAGTTTAACCTTGGGTTGATGAGAGCGAAAAAGGTTGGCAAAGTCCGGTACTCACTTTCAGTTACCAACAATAATTATAGCAATGTGATGATAACAACAAAAGAAGAAGTAGCTCAAGAATAGCAAGTTCAACTTGATCACGTTAACTGTTATATAGGCAATGCTTTCCAAACAAATCACTTAAAGAATCAGTTTCGAGATATAAAGTATCCATTTGCATTCGTAATATACATCTCTATGTATGCATGACAAGTATCAATGCCAAAATCAACAAATTCACAATTAAGTATCAAGTAAGCGCAATCGAAGTATTGTACGGGTGCCTGGCATAAAGACCCTCACTAAGCACATTCCAAGTATCAGCACTCACAGGGCTGAAAGTATTATAGGTTATCTCATAACTTCGGAGTGGCGAATCCTACCTTATCTCTGATGGGATCAAAAGTTAATGATCATCATAACAAAGCCCAAATGGTCTAGCGCACTCGTCACCACAATATAAATATCACTCCACCTAATAGGGGGCCTAACGTATGTGACACCTCAATATGCCAACATCTCACAGTTTCAGAAATTAATATACCGCAAAAATTAAACAAATGTGCCACAGATACAACTAAACTGTATCACACAAATACGGACACTAACAAAATGTGAGATAACATGTAAGGAGTAAATAAATATAGTGATATAACATGTGAATATACAATCATGGATGAAGAAAGTATGACTACAATCAAGGCAAGCACCTCAACATAGCAAAATAGCCATATTCAACGTGTTACTGGCCTAGCGTGGTCACAAGATCAATATCATAATCCGCTCGGTGTGGTCAGAGGCACAGCAGTACAATCTGCCCGGCATGGTCATGTGCATAATAACAATTCACCTGACGTGATCACATACATAAGAACACGGTCCACCTGACATGGTCACATGCATAGCAACACAATCTGCTCGGAATGGTCACAGGCACCCAGTCCAATCATATCGCACATGAGCAAATAAACAAGAATACATATATGTGATGAATGGGTAAAAAATCTCCTTCTCCTGGACTGGTATAAATGACATGCTAAATTGTAGACATGTGCAAAGTGTGCTATTACCGCTCTAATTAACAAGTTCATCACAGAGTCACATTTATCAAGTTCATTACGGGATTAAACCTCAATGTAGTCGCAAACATGGCTCAAATAGTTCATAAAAATGTTACCAGTACGAAAAGCATAAAAACATAAAGCTTAATAGTCAATTATAGGCTTATCATAGCCTAAGCACAACCAAAGCATGGATAAATACCCTTGATGTCAGCACATGGGCTCAAACCCCACACATGTACGCACCCATAACACGTAACTATCACATGTAGTTTAGGCAACTTGTGCCTCAACCATGTTTAGAAAAGATACTTACCTCAAGCAAGCCTAATTACTCCCAAACAAGCATAATTACTCCCAAACAAGCCTTTTTGCACGTATCAACCTCTTAAAGGCTCGAATCTAGCCAAAATAACATAATAATGTAAATAAAAGCTATAGAAATTGATTCTAAATGATAAAGCTAAGATCTTTAACCAAAATCAAAAAGTCAACGCCGGGCTCATGCCTCGGAACCCGAAAAAATTAACAAATTCCAAACACCAATTCAACAACGATTCCAAAATCATCCTATTCCAACCATATATAGTCCATCAAATCCCAAAATCTTACTCTCCAATAGATAGACGAAAATCCCAATAGTTTAACCTCAAACAAACATAAGCTAGGTGTAAAAGACAATGGATATTCAATATTAATGGACAAAATTAATCAAAAGTTCCTTCGCTCTTAAGTTATAGAGAAATCCCTCAAAAACTCTCCCCTAGCGCAGCTCCACAAGTCAAAAAATGTCACGACCCCAAATCCTAAGCTGGTCGTGATGGCGGCTATCATGGAACTAGGCCAGCCAACCATTTCAGATTATCAATATATTTCGTAATTTCCCAAATTTAGAAGATTTTAAAATAGCAGAATAAGATAAAAAAATTATTGACATCCCCAAAACCTGGAGTCAACTGTCATGAGCATCTAGAACTATAAATACAATATATAACAAGGTGACTTGCTACTACAAAGCATGGAGTAGAAAAGACAAAAACTATGAACTGAGGAGAAGAAAGGAGGTGAGCTGGGGACGCTGAGCAGCTACCTCGATCCTCGAACAACTCCAAGCTCGTCCGAAAATCAACTAGTGAGACTATCCGGTGCCTAGATCTGCACAGAGAGGTGTAAGGAGTAACGTGAGTACGCCAACTCAGTAAGTAATCAAGGTAACTAAAAACTTGAGTATAGTGACGAGCATTTATAAATCATGTAAATCCATATAATAAGTGGCTGTGGAAATAAGTAAATCAAGTCAGGAATTTACATTTCCAAGTATTTCATAAAACTCCAATTTCCATTTAAAAATCTCTTATAAAAACATTTATCCAACATTTATCATCAAAGGCTCAGTGTAAAGAATAGTGAAAATAGTAGGTTCATAAAATATAAGCCCCTCGGGCACACTATCATTCACAATAAAGCCTCTCGGGCAAGCCTTTCAGTCACTCGTGAATCCACTATCAGTATCTCATGCTTACACTAGACACTCGTACTCAGCAAGTACCATAAATACACACAAATGCTGCGGCGGGCAGCCCGATCCTACACACACACATATGTTTATATACTGCTGTGGCGTGCAGCCAGATCCTTATAACATACATTGCGGCGTGCAGCCCAATCCAACAAACACACACACACACACATATATATATGTATATGTATATATATATATATCTATACTGCTGCGACGTGCAGCCCTATCCTTATAACATACGTTGCGGCGTGCACCCCGATCCATATAATAATCGACTGCGCCCACTAGGGGTGTACAGACTCCGAAGGGGCTCCTACAGCCCAAGCGCTATATTTGTTGCAGCGTGCTGCCTGATCCAATATGTATATTGCTGCGGCGCGCAGCCCGATCCATATATAACATTTATTGGTGCGGCATGCAGCGCGACCCATATATAATCTATATCGCTGCGGCGTGCAGCCCGATCCATACTTAATGTATATCATATATATTGCTGCAGCATGCAGCCCGACCCATAACTATCCTCACATACTCGGCTCCCGGCCTGGACTTATATATTGCTGCGGTGCGCAGTCCGATCCTTAACTATCCTCACATACTCGGCTCTCGGCCTGACTTAGTCATCCTCACAAGCCACTTGGGAAATTCATCTCAACTCACGGGACTCAACCCAAAATACTTCTCAGAGTTTCAAAGTAGTGTGATAACAGTGAAAATAACAACAAGAGGTAAACATGACTAAGTTCACAGATGTTCTATCAGGACAGTGGTAGAATAGTGTAAATGTACATCTGAGGGTCTAAACAGGTCGGCACGAGGCCCTAGACATGGCTCACGGCCCATAAACAAGTATAAACTTCTGTAAGACGGGATGTCGTAAAGTTTTAAATCGAATATGTCGCTTAATAGTAGCTACGGGACGGACTAAGTCACAATCCCTATCAGTGCACATCGGCACGGTCGTCACCTAGCATGTGCGTCACCTCATTTACCAAAACAATATCAAATAACGGGGTGTCATACCCTAAGATTTTGAGCTACAATCGTTACTTACCTCAAAACAGCCAAAAAGCTACTCCGGGATGCGCTTGCCCCTCAAATTGGCTCCCAAATGCTCCGAATCTAACCAAAATCATAATAACATCATCAATATATGCTACCGAAACAAAACCCAATTGAAAGATATAAATTTTAACACAACTCTTGAAATTCGGCCAAATCCGAGCACCAGGCCCACATCTCGAAATTCGATGAAAATCGTGTCACAAGAATCCTTATCCCTTCCCGTGTCTACATATATAAAATGCATCACAATCCGACCACAAACAACTCCTAAATTCCTTAATTTACAAGTCTCAATTTCCCAAGCCATAAACCCCCAATTTATGCCATTAAATCCACAAATCCAAGCCTAATCCGTCACAAAATAACATAGAAACGAGTTTATAATCCGGGAAACTTACCTCCACTGAAGACTCTCGAATTCCTCCTTCAATTTTCTCCCAAACAATCTCAACTCGCATGCAAAAATGAAAGAAATGCCAAAATTTTGCGGAGGCACCTATTTAAACTTTTTTTCCACTTAATCCGCACATGCGGTCACGAGGGCGCACCTGCGCAATTCCACTAAATGTCCAATTCTCGCACTTGCGGCTTCCTCTAGCCTAGCCTCTTCTCGCACCTGCGCAATGACCTTCGCACCTGCGGCCATCGCATATGCGGCTCCCCTTCCGCAGGTGTGGTCACACCAGCAAAATGACACCAGGAGCAATTTTTCTGCAATTCCTAAGTCCAAACCTCCGTTAACAATAAAAAATCAATACCGAGCCCCTCGGGTCCCCAACCAAACATACCAACACATCCCATAACCTCATTCAAACTTAGTCGAGCCTTCGAAACACCAAAAACAAAGCAAAAACACTAAAATCACATCAAATTCAACCCTTTGAACTTTGAAACTTCTAAATTTCGTCAATGATGTCGAAACCAACCAAAACACATCTGATGACCTGAAAATTCGCACCATATCCATAATGACATTACGAACCTTCTCCAACTGTCGAAATTCCATTACGACCCTGATAGCCTGTTTTCCCCTGCCAACCGGAAATCGCCAAAACCTAACTTTCGCAAATTCAAGCCTAATTCTACACCAAACATCAAAACTTCATTCCATACACACTCCGAAGTACCAAATCACCTATCGAAGCTATCTGAGCCATAATATCCACATTCCGAGGTCGTTTACTAATAAGTCAACTCCCAGTTATCTTTTTCAACTATTAAGCCAATTTAAGAGACTAAGTGAATCTATGCTCACCACGACCACTCCAAACCCGAACCAATCGACCCAACACAACATAAATAGGCTAAGCAACATATGATAAAGCAGAAACAGGGGAAACGGGGATAATCTCACGGAACAACTGGTCGGGTCGTTACATCCTCCCCCCCTTAAATAAACGTTCGTCCTCGAAAGGGTCTAGAAACATACATGGAGTCTCAAAAGTGAAGATATTTTCTCTGTATCTCCCGCTCGGTCTCCCAGGTGGCACCCTATACAGGCTTCCCTCTCGATTGAACCTTCACTGAAGCTATATCCTTAGAGCTCAACTTTCTAACCTGACGACCCAAAATAGCCACTTGCTCTACCTCATATGACATATCACCCTCGAGCTGAATTGTGCTGAAGTCCAAAACATGAGACGGGTCACCAAAATACTTCCGGAGCATCGAAACATGGAACACTGGATGAATACTCGATAACCTGGGAGGCATGACAAGTCTATAAGCCATCTCCCCAATCCTCTAGAGCACCTTAAAAGGCCCAATAAATCGGGGACTCAGCTTTCCCCTCTTCCCGAACCTCATAACACCCTTCATGGGCGACTCCTTCAGCAGCACTTTCTCCCCATCCGTGAAAGACACATCTCGGACCTTCCAGTCGGCATAACTCTTTTGCCTAGACTTCGCGTGCGAAGCCACTCCTGAATCAACTTCACCTTACCCAATGCATCTTGAACCAAGTCTGTGCCCAATAGCCTAGCCTCGCCTGGTTCAAACCAACTAACTGGAGACATGTACCTCCTATCATATAAATCCTCATATGGAGCCATCTGGATACTCGACTGATAACTATTATTATATGAAAACTCCGCGAGTGGCAGAAATTGATCCCATGAGCCCCCAAAATCAATGACACAGGCACGCAACATAATCTCCAAGATCTAAATAGTACGCTCCGACTGCCCGTCGGCCTGATGATGAAATGATGTACTCAACTCAACCTGAGTACCTAACTCCCTCTACACGGCCCTCAAAAACTGAGATGTGAACTGAGTACCTCTTTTAGAAATGATATAAATTGGAACCCCATGCAATCGGAAAATCTCCCTGACATAAATCTCAGCTAACCGCTCCGAAGAATAAGTAGTACCAACAGGAATGAAGTGCGTGGACTTGGTCAGCCGATCCACAATAAACCATGTAGAATCAAACCTCCTCGAAGTCCGTGGGGGTCCAACTACAAAGTCCATGGTGATTCGCTCCCATTTCCACTCCAGAATATCTAATCTCTAAAGCAATCCACCTGGTCTCTGGTGCTCAGACTTGACCTCCTGACAGTCGAGACCCCGAGCCACAAACTCAACAATATCCCTCTTCATCAACCTCCCCCAATAATGCTGTCTCAGATCTTGATATATCTTTGTGGCACCCGAATGGATGGAATACCGCGAACTATGGGCCTCAGCTAGAATTAAATATCGAAGCCCATCCACATTGGGCACGCAAATCCGGCTCTGTATCCTCATGACCCCATCATCACAAATAACCACATCCCTAGCATCACCACGACGGACCCTGTTCTGAAGAACGAGCAAGTGTGAACCATCATACCAGCATGCTCTAATCTTATCATAAAGAGACGACCTAGAGGCTACACAAGCCAATACCAGAGGGGCTCAGGGCCTGCAACTCAGGGCATCGACCACTACATTGGCCTTCCCTGGATGATATAAAATAGTTAGGTCATAGTCCTTGAGAAGCTCCAACCATCTTCTCTCACGCAAATTCAGATCCTTCTACTCAAGCATATGCTGCAAACTACGGTGATCAGTGAAAATCTCACAATGCACTCCATATAAATAATGACGCCAAATCTTCAAGGCGTGGAAAATAGCTGCTAGCTCAAGATTGTGCATTGGATAATTCTTCTCGTGCACCTTCAACTGTCTGGATACGTAGGCAATCGCCCTACCGTCTTGCATCAAAACCGCTCCAAGGTCAACCCTTGAGGCATCACAGTAAACTCTATAATAACCTGAACCCGTAGGAAAAACCAACACCGGAGCTGTAGTCGAAGCTGACTTGAGCTTCTGAAAGCTCTCCTCACATTCCTCAGTCCACCTGAACCGAGCACCCTTCTGGGTCAGTCTGGTCATAGGTGCTGCAATAGATGAAAATCCCTGCCAAACAAAGGAAATTGCGAATCTCAGTAGCTGATGTCGGTCTAGGCTAGCTCTGCACCACCTCTACCTTCTTCGGATCGACCTGAGCACCCTAGCTGGACACCACGTTCCCCAAGAATGCTACTGAATCAAGCCAGAACTCAAACTTCGAAAATTTTGCATACAATTTTTTCTCTCTCAAGGTCTGAAGCACAACTCTCAAATGCTGCTTATGATCCTCCCATGATCGGGAATACACCTAGATATCGTCAATAAACACGATGACGAAAGAATCCAGATAAGGTCGGAATACACTGTGCATCAAGTGCATAAAGGCTGTTGGGGCATTGGTCAGCCCGAACGACATAACCAGAAACTCATAATGACCATACCTAGTCCTGAAAGCAGTCTTCGGAATGTCTGATCCCCGAATCTTCAACTGATGATATCCGGAACGTAAGTCAATCTTGGAAAATACTCTGGCACCCTGCAACTGATCAAAAAAGTCATCTATACGAAGAAAGGGATACGGATTCTTCACCGTTACCCTGTTTAGCTGCCGATAATCAATACACATTCACATAGAACCATCTTTCTTCTTTACAAACAACGCCGGTTCACCCCAAGGTGACACACTAGGCCGAATGAACCCCTTATCTAGGAGTTCCTGAAACTGCTCCTTTATTTTCTTTAGCTCCGCTGGTGCCATACGATAAGGTGGAATAGAAATAGGCTGATTTCCTAGCACCAGGTCAATGCCAAAATCAATGTCCTTTTCAGGTGGCATGCCTGGCAGGTCTGCAGGAAAGACATCTGGAAAGTCACAGACTAGAGGAACTGAATCAATAGTGGGAGTCTCACCATTGATATCCCTCACAAAGACAAATATGATGAACACTACTTCTCAACCATACGCTGAGCCTTCAGGAAGGAAATCACCCTGCTAGGCACATACTCAGAAGAATCTCTCCACTTAACCCTCGGACATCCTGGCATAGCTAAGGTCAGGGTCTTAGCGTGATAATCAAGAACAACATGACACGGAGATAACCAATCCATGCCCAATATCACATCAAAATCAACCATGCAGAGCAATAATAGGTCCACTCGGGTCTCCAAACCCCCGACAGGTATCACACACGATCGATAAACATGGTCCACAATAACAGTATCGTCCACTGGAGTCGACACATGAACAGATGTAACTAAAGACTCACGGGGCATATCCAGAAAATGGGTAAAATATGAAGAAACATAGGAATACATAGAACCAGGGTCAAATAAAGCCAAAGAAGCGCGACAACAGAATGAGAGAATACATGCGATCACTGCATCGCAGGCCATAGCATCTTTCCTAGCTGGGAATGCATACATACGAGCCTGACCGACCTCCCCCTCTAGGGTGGCCTCTAGCTGATTGACTACCACCCCTAGCTTCATGGGTGGGTGGTGAAATAACTAGAGCTGAAGCCGAAGGCTGGCTCCTCAGCTGATATGGGCCTCCAAGAAGATGAGGACACCGCCTCCTCATATGCCCGAACTCTCCATACTCATAACAACTCCTTAGAGCTGGAGACGGGGACTGAAAGGAACCCCTGGTACCAGAATGGCCACTAGGAGAACCATGCATAAAGGAAACCTGAAATGATAGGGCTCAAGCTGAACTCTTGGCTGGAAGGGCACCTAATGAAGAACGGCCTGGCTGAGAACTGCGAGGACCATGCCCCGAAGATGCACCACTATGGGCTGGGCGGCCTGACCGAGGACGCCTGAACGAACGACATCTATCATGAAGAATCTACCCCTGGAAGGAGAAGCACTAGAACCACCCAATCCACGAGGCCTCTTGGCCTCCCTCTCTACACGCTCCTGGCGGTGAACCGACTAAATATCGCGAGCAATGTCAACAACCTGCTCGAAGGTAGCACCTAATACTCCCTCCCGAGTCATAAAAAGGCGGAGCTGGTAAGTGAGGCCACCCACAAACCTCCTAATACTAGCTCGGTTGCATGACGAGCAAACTCCAAAAACCGCATCTCATATTGCGTCACTGATAGCTCCCTCTGACGTAGCTGCTCAAAATGCCTGCGTTGTTCCTCCCTGTGAGACTGGGGTACATATTTCTCCAATAAGATAGGGGAGAACTGCTGCCAGGTGAGGGATGCTGAACCAATAGACATACGCCTCTCAAAAGACTCACACCAAGTGAAAGCAGCACCAGAAAACTGAAAAGTAGCAAATGAGACCCCACTGGTCTCCAGAATCCCAGCAGTACGTAGCATCCGTTGACACTTATCCAGAAAACCCTGGGCATCCTCGCCCTCAGTAGCAGTGAATGTCGGAGGTTGAAGTCTAATAAACCTCTCCAGACTGCACTGCTCATCATCTGGCATAGCTGGAACCACGAAGTCCTGAACTGGAGCAATCGGCTGGGCTAGAACCGCCCCCAGTGTCTGATGGCCCTGAGTAACCTGCTCAGGTGTCCGGGCAACTGGAGTCTGACTGCCTCCCACGGCCTGAGCAATAGCGACAACTCCCTTAGCAAGGGTGGTACACACAGTCAAGATTTGAGCCAAGGTCTCCTGAAGACCCGGAATAACAATAGGCACTGCCGGTGCCTGAGCCTGTCCCACTGGTGCGTCTACGGCGGAACCTGATCCTGAATAATATGGAGATCAACCGATACTGCCCTTGCTGCTACACGGGCTGGCCCCTACCTCTACCACAGCCTTGATATCTCGTCGGTCTAGCTAGTGGTTGATCACCCTGATCGGTAGCACGACTCCTCACCATCTGTGAGAGAATGAAACAACAGAAGTTTAGATTTCCAGAATCAACAAAATGACATGACAGAATTCTTGAAAATGAGATTGTTCCTAAGGGTTCTGTAGCCTCTCAAAAATAAGTACAGACGTCTCCGTACCGATCCGCAAGACTCTACTGAACCTGCTCATGACCGTTGAGTCTTATGTAACCTAGGCTCTGATACCAACTTGTCAAGACCCCAAATCCTAAGCCGGCCGTGATGGCGCCTATCATGGACATAGGCTAGCCAACCATTTCAGATTATCAATATATTTTATAATTTCCAAAAATTGGCAGATTTTAAAATAACAGAATGATAAAAAAAATTATACACTTCCCCAAAACCTGGAGTCAACTCTCATGAGCATCTAGAACTGTAAATACAATGTACAACAAGATGACTTGATACTACAAAGCCTGGAGTACAAAAGAAAAAAACTATGAACTGAGGAAAAGAAAGAAGGTGAGATGGGGATGCTGAGCAGCTACCTCGATCCTCGAACAACTCAAAGCTCGTCCGAAAATAACCTAATGAGATGTCCAATACCTGGATCTGCACATAGAGGTGCAGGGAGTAACGTGAGTACACCAACTCAATAAGTAATCAAAGTAACTTAAAACTTGAGTGTAGTGACGAGCATTTATAAATCATGTAAATCCATATAATAAATGATTGAGGAAATAAGTAAATCTAGTTAGGAATTTACATTTCCGAGTATTTCATAAAACTCCAGTTTCCGTTTGAAAATCTCGTATAAAAATATTTATCCATAATTTATCATCATAGGCTTAGTGTAAAGACGAGTGAAAACAGTAGTTTCATAAAATATAAGCCCCTCATTCACAGTATCAATCACAATAAAGCCCCTCGGTCACAGTATCCACTATCAGTGTCTCTATTGGCTCACACTAGATACTCGTACTCAGCAAGTACCATGAATACACATAACTGCTGCGGCGGGCAGCCGGATCCGACAATATATATACATATATATATATATATATGTATGTATATATATCTATACTTCTACGGCGTGCAGCTCGATCCTAATAACATACGTTGTGGCGTGCAACCCGTTCCACATAATAGTCGACTGCGCCCACTGGGGTGTACAAACTCCGGAAGGGCTCCTACAGACAAAGCGCTATATTTGCTACAGCGTGTAATCCGGTCCAATATGTATATTTATGTGGCCTGTAGCTCGATCCATATATAACATATATTGTTGCGGCATGCAGCCCGACCTATATATAATTTATATCGGTGCGGCGTGCAGCCCGATCCATACGTAATGTATAACATATATACTGCTACCGTGTGAAGCCCGACCCATAACTATCCTCACATACTCGGCTCTCGGCCTGGACATATATATTGCTGCGGTGCACAACCTGATCCTTAACTATCCTCACATACTTAGCTCTCGGCTTGAATCAGTCATCCTCACAAGCCACTCGAGCAATTCATCTCAACTCGGGACTCAGCCCAAAGTACTTCTCAGAGTTTCAAAGCAGTGTGATAACAATGAAAATAACAACAAGTGGTAAACATGACTGAGTTCACAGATGTTCTACTAGGATAGTGGTAGAATAGAGTAAAAGTACCTCTGAGGGTCTAAACAGGTCGGCACAAGGCCTCAAAGATGGAACATACCCCTGAGGGTCTAAACAGGTCTGAACAAGGCCCCAGACATGGCTCACGACCCATAAGCAAGTATAAACTTCTGTAAGACAGGATGTCATAAGGTTTTAAATGAATACGCGTCTTAATAGTAGCTACGGGACGGACCAAGTCACAATCCCTATCGGTACAAACCCACACGCTCGTCACCTAGCATGTGCGTCACCTTATTTACCAAAACAATATCAAATAACGGGGTGTCATCCCCTCAGGTTTAGAGTTACAATCGTTACTTACCTCAAAACAGCCCAAAAGCTACTCCGTGATGCGCTTGCCCCTCGAATTGGCTCCCAAATGCTCTGAATCTAACCAAAATTAGATTAACATCATCAATATACGCTAACATAACAAAACCCAATTGAAAGATATATATTTTAACACAATGCTTGAAATTCGGCCAAATCCGAGCCCCGGGTCCACGTCTCGGAATTCCCATGAAAATCACGTCACAAGAATCCTTATCCCTTCCCGAGTCTACACATATAAAATGCATCACAATCCGACCATAAAAAACTCCTAAATTCCTTAATTTACACGTCTGAATTTCCCAAGCCCTAAACCCCCAATTTATGCCATTAAATCCACAAATTCCAAGCTTAATTCGTTACAAAATAACATAGAAATGAGTTTATAATCTGTAAAGCTTACATCCACTGAAGACTCTCGAATTCCTCCTTCAATTTTCTCCCAAACAAGCTCAAGCCGCGTGCAAAAATGAAAGAAATGCCAAAATTTTGCGGAGGCAACTATTTATAATTTCTGTCCAGTTAATCCGCAGCTGCGGACCATTTTCCACACCTGCGGACTGATACGCTCAAATTACACATTAAAATAGTGTAAATCAATTTATGTCAAATATAGTAACCCAACAAGGTTGGGGTCGAATCCCACAGAGAATAGCATGGAGGCGATTAGAAATGTAAGGGAATTGTCATTTATCGCGCAATGCCAAACAATTAGATTTTGGTTTTGAAAATGTTTATAACTAAATGTGAAAATATAAACTAACCTATAAATCATGTAAAATGATAAGTAAAAACAAGAATGAACGCATCGCGAATTACACTCAAGTAACAATCCAATGTATTTCACGATTTTACAAATATGAGCGAGTTTATGTTAATTAGCCACGGATAATAATTCTAAATTAGCTTTTTCCAAAGACTAATAAGACTTCCTAATTGAATTATTCCTAATCCAATTAAGATATTAAGCACACCTGGATATGGATACAAGTAGTTCAATCCTATCCCTAGGTAGAATCTATAAAATGAGGGTTAAAGCCTCAACTTCTTGTTAATTAATCTTTCCCAACCCCAAATTATCTTTTCCAAAATTAATTCGGAGTTACTGGGCAAGTCCTAGGGTTAGCTAATCCCTTTGGAAACATTATAGAACAAGATTAATTAAAGTAACAATAACTCACTTCATAAATATATGAAAATCATCCAATACATAAGCAAAACAAGGTATTTAGTCCACACTTTAAATATGAATATTTCCATAAACGTGATTCAAGTGTTGGAAACAAATACCACACACTTAAATATTCAATAAAAATCAAGGAAATGAAGAAACAAACATAAATGGATAACAAATCCTTAACCACAAGGTTGAAATCTTCAAATCCCAAGTGTGTGTGCAAACTCTAGCTTCAAGACTTGTTCTTCTTTAGTCTCCAAGACTCAAAATATGTTTTACAATGTCCAAAGATGCAGAAAATATCTGCTAGGTCGAGTATAAAAGTGGTTTGGGGATAAAACGTGAATTTACAAAACTGCCCAGCACTTGCCCAGAAAATACACTGTGTGTTCGCACAGGTTCATCCGCGATCGCACTGAGTCAACTTCCTAAAGGTATGCGATCACATAACATATTGTGCGTACGCACAGTGTCTTTGACCAAACGGTTGACCAGCCTTCTTTCCCTGTGCGTTTGTATCCAGAATCCTGCCGTCGCACTGTATTACTTCATGCACCTCTGCGATCGCACTTAATGCTTCGCGATCGCACAATGTAAAAACTGGGCAGACTTCATTTCTCCAATTTTCCCAACTTCTACAACAGATTCTGAAACCTATCAAAACAACTCCGATTGACCTCAAATTTTGCACACAAGCCATAGATGACACAATAGACATATTCCAACATTTGAAAAAAAATTGAGTCCGGTAACAACAAAGTCAACTCTCGGTCAAACCTCTTAACTCTACAAACTTCAACTCTTCCATCTTTTGCCAATTCAAGCCAAAATCACCTACGGACCACCAAATCAATATTCGAACATACTCCTAATTCCGAAATCACTATCGGAGCTTTCAGAACCATCAAAACTCCAATTCGGATTCATTTACACATAAGTCAACAACCGATCAACTCTTTCAACTTAGAATTCCAACCTGGGGACTAAGTGTCCGAATTCATTTGGAAACATCCCCGAAACCAGATCAACCACCCGGCAAGTCACATATCTACAAATTAATAAAAATTAAATAATAAATGGGGGGAACAATGCTGTAATACTTAAAATGACCGGTCGGGTCCTTACATTATCCCTTCTTTTAAACAAATGTTCATCCTCGAACGGGTATAGAATCATACATGGAGTCTCAAATAGGTGTGGATATTAGCTCCGCATTCCCCTCTCTGTCTCTCAAGTAGCCTCTTCCACTGGTTGAGCTCTCCACTGCACGTTGAGTAAGGCTATATTCTTTGAACTCAACTTTCGAACATGCCGATCTATAATGTCCACTGGCTCCATATCATAAGCCATATCTCCATCTAACTGAACCATGCTGAAGTCCAAAACATAAGACGCATCACCGAGGTACTTCTGGAGCATGAAAATATTAAACACTGGATTAACACTTGATAGACTAGGCGGCAATGCAAGCTTGTAATCCACCTCTACAATCCTCTCAAACACCTTAAATGAGCCAATATACCTAGGGCTCAACTTTCCCTTCTTCTCGGGCTCTAAGCTATACCTTCTCCCCTACCATGTAGACAACATCACGAACCTCTCGATCGGTGTAACTCTTCTGTCTAGACTGTGTCGTGTGAAGCCAAGCCTAAATCAACTTAACCTTATATTTTATTAGAAAAACTCTGCAAGCGGCAAGAACTGATCCCAAAAACCCCCAAAATCCATGACTCAAGCATGTAGCCTATCCTACTAAATTTGAATAGTGCACTCAGACTGCCCATCCGTCTGAGGGTGGAACGATATACTCAATTCAACCCGGGGGACTAACTCTCGTTGCACTGCTCTCCAAAATTGTAAGCTAAATTGTGTTCCCTTATTAAAAATGACAGACACCAGCACATCGAGAAGGAGAACAATCTCGCAGATATGTATCTCAACTAACCGCTCCAAAGAATTGGTATCCCTAATTATAATGAAATGCGCGGACTTAGTCAACCGGTCCAAAATCACCCAAATAGTATAAAACTTCCTTGAAGTCCTCTGGAGCCCAACTATGAAATCCTTGGTGATACGCCCATATTCCAACTCCGGAATCTCAAGCCTCTGAAGTAAACCGCCCAGCCTGTGATGCTCGTACTTTACCTGCTGACAATTTAGGCACCGAGCTACAAACCCCACTATATCTTTCTTCATCCTCCTCCACCAATAGTTCCGCCTTAAGTCCTGATATATATTCACGACACCCAGATGGATGGAATTTCGTGAACTATGGGCCTCCTCAAGAATCAACTCATGTAATCCATCTACATTGGACACAAATACGACCATGCATTTGCAACACCCATCATCCCGAATAGAAACCTTCTTGGAGGTCATCATACTGGCACTCTCTAATGCTATCATAGATGGAAGACCGAGAAACCACACAAGGTAGAACCAATACTCACTACCTTCCTACTCAAGGCATCGGCCATCGCGTTGGCCTTCCAAGGGTGATACAAAAATTGTAATATCATAGTCCTTTGGCAGCTCCAACCACTTATCTTCTACCTCAAATTTGGATCCTTTTGCGTGAACAAGTGCTAGAGACTCTGATGATCTGTAAATACCTCACAATACACACCATAGAGATAATGCCTCAAAACTTTAAGTGCAAGAACAATTCTTGCAAACTCCAATCATGAACATGGTAGATCTTCTTATGAGGCTTCAACTGGCATCATGTATAATAAAATACTCTGCCATCATGCATCAAGACACACCCTATACCAATCCTAGAAGCATCACAATATACTGTATAAGAACTCGATGTTGAACACGAAACTAGAATTGGAACTATGGTCAAGGCAGTCTTGAGCTTATGAATTCTCTTTTCATCTCATCCGACCACTTGAATGGAGAAACCTTATTGGTCAACCTCGTCAAAGGTGTTGCAGTGTACGAGAAACCCTCGACGAAGCGATGATGATATCCATCAGCCGAGAAAACACTGAATCTTAGTAGTTGAAGATGGTCTGGGAAAGCTCTGAAGAGACTCTATCATCTTTGGATCCACCATGATCCCCTCAATGGACACCGCGTGCCCCAAGAACGCCACTGAATTGAGCCAAACTCAAACATGGAGAACTTGGCATAAAACTTCTCCTCCATCGACCTTTGTAGTTCAATGCTCAGATGTTGTGCATGCTCTTTATGGCTATGTGAATACACCAGGATATCATCAATAAATACTCTAAAAAATGAATAAAGATATGACTAGAATCCACTGTTAATCAGATGTATGAATGCTGCTGGGGCATTGTCCAGCCCAAAAAATATCACAAGGAACTCGTAGTGACCATATCGGGTCATGGATGTCGTCTTCATAATATTCGAGTCCTGAATCTTCAACTGGTGATACCCTTACTTCAAATCAATCTTAGAGAACACCCTAGCTCAGTGAAGTCGGTCAAATAAGTCATCAATGTGCGGAAAAGGGTACTTATTCTTAATTATAACTTTGTTCAACTGTCTATTATCGAGCACGTCTACATAGTACCATCCTTCTTCGTCACAAACAAAATCGGTTCACCTAAGACTACATACTAGGCCTAATGAACCCCTTATCAAGAAGCCCCTGATGCTACTCTTTCAATTCCTTCAACTCTGTCATTGCCATACGCTATGGAGGAATAAAAATGGACTGAGTGATCTGCACCAAGTCAATACCAAAATAAATATCCCTATTATGTGGCATGCCCGACAGGTTTGCAGAAAACACATCCGAAAAAATCTCGCACTACGTGAACAAAGTCAATAGTAGGAGTATCAACACCAACATACCTTACAAAACCCAAATATGACGAACACCCCTTCCCAACCATTTGTTGGGTCTTCAAATATTAAATCATCGTACTGTGAACATAGTCCACAAAATATCTCCACTTGATCCTAGGTAACCTCTACATTGCCAACGTCATAGTGTTAGCGTGACAATCAAGAGTAGCATGGCATGGGGACAACAAACCCATGCTTAGAAGCACGTCGAAATCAATCATACTAACAAATAAGAGATCAAATATAGTCTCTTATCCTCCTAGTCACCACACACGAGCGATACACACGCTCCACAACAATAGAACCACACATTGGTGTAGGTGTATGAACAAGTGAAACTATGAACTCACTGGGCATATCCATATAACGAGCAAACTATTATTATACATACGAATAAGGTGAACCATGGCTAAATAATATAGAAGCCTCCTTGTGGCATATTGAAAAAATATGTGTGATCATTGCGTCTGAAGCAACAACCTTTTCCCTGGACGGGAAAGCATAGCATCAAGCATGACCTCCACGTGATTAACCTCCCCCTCCAGGATGACCTCTACTTGTCTGAGCCACATCCACTACTGAACTGGACCTCCTAAAAGACGGGGACCATACCTCCTCATATGTCCAAACTCTTGACACTTGTAGAAAACTCCGATTTTTCAATGGTCGCGGAGACTGAATCAGACCCCGAGAACCATAATAGCGATTGGAAGAACCAGGTACAAATGAACCCTGATTTGATGGAGCATGAGATGAACTCTGATGTGGGAGCCCACTGAGAGATAACTGAATCAGATGGGAAGTATATGAACCATGGATAGCTGATGCACCATGACGAATCAGATGCGCCATCTAAGGGGCCTATAATGACGACCCCTGATGTGGTATCAACCAACTCGTCGAAACTAGCACTTGGTGCAATCTCCCGAGTAATAACAAAGTGTAAGGAACCGTAAAGTTTTCTTGTTTAAAAATAATGCCCGAATGAGTCCCCGAGTTATTTTTATTGTGGAAATTTTTAAAGCAAACCTAAATTGAGTAAAAAGTACCCCGAGACTTAAAGAATAAAATTTCCCAAAAAGTGGGTGTTATGCGACGCGCTATGCGATCACATAACGTGTATGCGGACTGCATAATGGTCGCATACACACGCATATCGCTGCCCCATTTGAGGTCAACTATGCGGTCCAATGTATGATCGCATTTCAGTTCTGCGGACCGCATAGTTGTCGCATTGTTGCCTTTGATTTTGGGAGGTAAGTTATGCGACGCATTATGTGATCGCAAAAAGTGTACGCGGACCACACAATGCTCGCATACCTAGGCAGTGGGTTTTGAATTTTGGCCCATCTTGAGGGCCATTCTGCGGTCGATTATGCGGACCGCATGCCAAGAATGCTCATTCCTGACCGCATTCTTGTGTCGGGTCCTATTTTTGTAATTTTTAAAACCCGACCCCATCTCATTAAAACACTCTTCCCCTTCATTTTAACCATTTTCTGAAAAAAATTAGATAGAGGGGAGAGAGAGAGAGAAAGCTTCATCTCTATCAATTTGATTTTCAAAGTCACTCAGGCCTGGAAATTTCGAGTAATCATCTTCTTCTTCTTCATTCTAACAGGTAAGAATCCCCAACCCTTTTCGTTAGTTTTCAAGTTTTAAACAAAATGGGGGTTCTCATGAATTGATTCTTGAAAATATAAGTTGATACCTTGCATGCATGATCGTTAATGTCCATAATCTAGTAAGAGGAAGTGGGTTGGGGTAAATTTCGCAAATAAGGGGTTGGAAATGTAAGCGGTCACATAGTATTCGATAAAATGCTTAAAGGAGTTCAAATTGCATGCATGATTTACAATTCTGAGTTCAATATGTTTAATTGTGAACTATATTGACGGTACTAGTCGGTCCGGTGATTTGGGAGTAAAAGTTAAAAAGGAATTTTGACCCCAGGTATGTATGGATAACTTTAACCTTCGTATAATCCTCTTGTTGGGTCCGAGTGTATGGCATGTGTACCTTGTTTGGAAATATGTGAATTGATTGTTCAAATTTGTTGAGACGTAATATTTTATTCTCTGATAGTCCTAGTTGACTGTCATGCCACTGTGCTATATGAGGTTGTGAAAAGTGTTTTGATGTACCTATTTCATTTTGTGCCAAGCTCGTAAATGCTAATGGGTATCAATATAAAAGGATGTGTAATGAATGAAATATTGTTAATGTTCCCAAGTGTCGGAATGTATATAATGGATAGAAACCATGCGTGGTAAGTAATGAAAAAGGGTATTGTGAAATGATGTAAATGAGTTGAACGATTATGGCCACACCGTGTACATGAATTACTGCTTGGTGAGAATTATGGTGCCTCGGGCCCAAATAAATAAATTGTTGATATGAACTTGTGTTCCATGAAACGATGATTCTTGTGATGTAAGTTATTTGTGATTGTTGTTGTGAATGTAAATTGTCAGGCGGGGTCAGGTTGTGCGCCGCAACACGAAGTAATAAGGTGTGGGTTGTGGTGATAAGGGTGGCCGAGGTAATAACGGTGGACGAGGTAATAAGGATGTAATGTGATCATTATCACTACTGAAATGAAAATCTATGAGCTCTTGAATATGATGATGTTGAAAGGGAAAAAGGAGAGATTGTTAAACTTGTTTGCTTTCGGATGTTTCTTTCTACATGTATTGATAAATTGGTTCTATTACTGTCTCTTAATTGTGTACTGTTTGATTGTACTTGGGATAAAGTTTTTTCATACATACTAGTACTATTCCACAGTACTAACGTCCCTTTTGCCGGGGGTGCTACATTTTGTTATACGAATGTAGCTGGGTCTACACCAGGTAATTCAGCCCACCGTCTGTAGTGCCTTCTCTCCTTTCTGTCAGCTCTTCTGGTGAGCCCCACTTCATCCCGGGGCCACGTGTGGCTCATGTCGCCTTAATTTGAGTTTATGGTGTAGTGTAAGGTATATCCGGGGCCTTGTTACCGGCAAGTAGTATATAAACCCTTTTGTATTTGTAGAGGCTTCGTAGACACAATGTGGGTAATGTATACATGTATTTTTGGTAGTAAGCGTACGATTCGGAATTGTGATCCACATTGGTAAATTTTGTATGTATTTTGTAACTAATTGGCATCCTATGTTGGGAATGATAAAAAGTGGAAATGAATTCAAGCCGTAAGTTTATGCTTATGTTATAAATGGATATTTCACATGAATAATGTATATTGAAATCGCGGGGTAACGCGTGGGATAGGAAAGGGAAATCAGGTTCGCTTGGCCGGGTTCACTCGGTTAGGCACCGGTATCGTCCCTCGATTTTGGGGCGTGAAAAACTTGATATCAGAGCCTAAGGTTTTAAAAGTGTCCTAGGATGTCTCGGAGTCGTGTCTAGTAGATCCCTTCTTATCTGTGTATTGTCGACCACATCCATAATTTTGGGGCTACATGGACATTTAGGAAACACCCTTTTCATTATTATTCTATATCGTGCGGTGAAGTGGAAAGTAAAAATATTCTTGTCTAACTCGTACTCTGTTAAAAAAATTTCAGTTATGGCACCAAAGAAGAGAGCTCGACTCGGACTAGAGGGAAATGCCGCCCCAAATGTGGCTGTGAATTCTGTGCCCGAAGGTGCGGGTTAGAGCGAATCCCCGACCTTGAATCCATCTAGCCTTTTTGTTCCAGATCATAGTGTTCCTATTCCTGCTGCGGCGGAGGGTGCTACAATGCCTCCCGCTGATACTCCTGATCCTTCTTCGGTTCCAGCTTCAGGTCCCAGTACTTGCGATGGGGACCTAAGGGGAGCCATTCATATGTTGACCCAGTTAGTGGCCGCTCAGGCCCAAAGATCTCATCTTGCCCCTGCATTTTCTAGCGGACAGGGAGATTCCGCCGGTTCTAGAGTCAACCAGTTTCGGCAGTTGGCCCCTCCAGAGTTCTCAGGTATTGATCCAGAGGCCGATCCGCAGGACTTTCTAGATGAAATGTACAAGACGCTTCAGGTTACGAAGGCTAAATAGACAGAGGGGGTTGAGTTAGCATCTTGCAGGCTGAGGGGAGCAGCGTATTCCTGGTTCGATATGTGGGAGGATTACCGTGGGGAGGGACGTCCTCTGGAGAGATGGGATGAGTTCGTTGATGCTTTCATGGATCACTTATTGCCTGCCGAGACTATGGCAGCCCGTGCTATGGAGTTTGAGGTTCTCAAGAAGGGTAATATGAGTGTGTGGGAGTACCACATGGAGTTCGTGAGGTTGTCCAAGTACGCTCCTCACTTGGTATCGACTATGGATGCCAGAGTTCGGCGATTTGTTCAGGGCCTCAGTCCCTTGGTTGTGAATGAAGGTGCTACAGCTTCCTTGCACTCAGACATGAATTATGGTAAGATAGTGGGATTCGCCCAGGCCGCGGAGGCAGAAAATTGAAGATAAGGTCGGAGAGGGAGGGTATTAGCAGGGCCCGATCAGCGGGCCACTCGGGGAGTTCGGTTGGAGGAAGGAGACCAGTTCAGGGGAGAGGACCATCAGGGCCATCCCAGTCTTATGCTCAGTCCTCATCCAGTGCACCGCCATCAATGCCCCGTTATCAGCAAAGCAGTCGCTGGGGGCTAAGATCAGGGAGCAGGAGACCCCATCAGTCCGGTTGTCCAGAAGGGAGGTTCCAGCAGCAGATGAGGGCTCTGTGCCCTAAGTGTAGGAGGTTCCATACCGAGCCTTGTTACCTGGATATCCCCATATGCTTCAGGTGTTGGGAGAGAGGTCATATTCAGCGAAATTGCAGTGCACCCAGTCAGGGCATGGCTAGTAGTTTTGCCCAGCCATCCGGTTCTTCAGTCGCAGCATGTTCAGGGCGTCCTCCAGCTCCAGTAGGGCGTGGTGCAGTTAGGGGTGGAGTACGAGGTAGAGGTGGACCTAGTTGCTTCTATGCTTTGAGTGGTCTCCAGAGTGCGGAAGTGTCTCCAGATGTTATCACAGGTATTCTGATTGTTCAAGCACTTGGTGTTTATGCTCTTATTGATCCGGGGTCCTCTTTGTCATATGTTACCCCATTTATTGCTTCAAGTTTTGGGATAGAACCCGAACAATTTCATGAGTCATTCTCTGTGTCGACTCTTGTTGGTGATTCCGTCACAGCTGCACGAGTCTATAGGAATTGTGTTGTCACGGTGTGTGGTCGAGATACCACGACCGATCTTATCGAACTTGGGATGGTAGATTTTGATGTTATCATGGGGATGAATTGGCTTTACTCGTGCTTTGGTAAACTCGACTGCCAAACCAGAATTATGAGACTAGAGTTTCCTAACGAGTCAGTTATTGAGTGGAAAGGGAATGGTGTGGTGCCAAATGGTAGGTTTATTTCCTACCTTAAGGCCTCGAACATGATTAGAAAGGGGTGTGTTTATCATTTGGTCTGGGTTGCGGACACCACTTCAGAAGTGTCTGCCCCCGAGTCCGTCCCACTCGTGAATGCGTTTCTTGAAGTATTTTCGGACGAGCTTCCAGGGATTCCGCCAGATAGAGAGATCGATTTCGGGATTGCTGTATTGCCATACACGCAGCCAATATCTATTCCACCATACAGAATGACACCAGCAGAGTTGAGGGAGTTAAAGGAGCAGTTGAAACACTTATTAGAGAAGGAGTTTATTCGGACGAGTGTGTCGCCGTGGGGCGCTCTGGTTCTTTTCGTTAGGAAGAAGGATGGGTCTCTTCATATGTGTACTGATTATCGGCAGCTGAACAAAGTCACAATCAAAAACAAGTATCCATTTCCTCATATAGATGATTTGTTCGACCAATTGCAGGGTGCAAGGTTCTTCTCCAAAATTGATTTACGATCGTGGTATCACCAGTTGAAGATCAGAGAGTAGGATATTCCTAAGACCGCCTTCAGAACTCGTTATGGCCATTTTGAATTTTTGGTTATGTCCTTTGGACTGACAAATGCTGCAGCGGCTTTCATGGATCTTATGAATCGGGTTTTCAAACCGTTTCTTGGCTCCTTCGTGATTGTTTTTATTGATGACATCCTTGTCTACTCGCGGAGTCGAGAGGATCATGCCAATCACCTCAGGGCAGTTCTGCAGACTCTTCATCAACACGAATTGTGAATTTTGGCTGGAGTCAGTCACATTTTTGGGTCATGTTGTTTCCAGAGAAGGGATTAAGGTTGATCCCCAGAAGATCACAACGGCAAAGGATTGGTCTAGACCAACGATCCCGACAAAGATTCGCAGTTTCTTGGGTCTAGCCGGGTATTATCAGAGGTTTGTGGAGGGGTTCTCTACCCTCACCTCCCCATCGACTAAATTGACGAAGAAGGCAACTAAGTTCCAATGGTCTGACGCTTGTGAGAAGAGCTTTCAGGAATTGAAATCAATATTGACTTCAGCACAGGTGTTAACCTTGCCAGAAGGCACGGGGGGATTTGTGGTTTATTACGATGCTTCAAGGGTTGGTTTGGGATGTGTGTTGATGCAACATGGGAAGGTTATAGCCTATGCTTCCAGGCAACTCAAGAATCACGAGAAAAATTATCCGACGCATGATTTAGAACTCGCGGAAGTTATGTTTGCATTAAAAATATGGCGGCACTATTTGTATGGGGTCCATGTGGACGTGTTCTCAGACCATTAGAGTCTCTAATATCTGTTCAAGCATAAGAAGTTGAATTTAAGGCAGTGTCGGTGGTTAGAAATGCTTAAGGATTATGATATGAACATTCTGTATCATCCGGGAAAAGAAAATGTAGTGGTCAACGCTCTCAGTCGAAAGTCTATGGGTAGTCTGGCTCATTTGGAGGAAGATCAGAGGCCGTTGGCTCGGGAGGTTTGTCAATTAGCTAGTCTGGGAGTCTGCCTCTCGACCTCAGACGAGGGGAAAGTCATGGTGCATAATGGGGCAGAATCATCACTTGTAGCGAAAATCAAGGAGAAGCAGTTTATTGATCCAGCATTGGCGCAGTTGAAGGAGGCAATTCTTAGTAGCAAGATTTCAGCATTTTCACTTGGGAGCGATGATGGTGTTTTGCGATGCCAGGGAAGGCTATGTGTTCCTGAGGTGGATAATCTTCAGTAAAGGGTGATGGAGGAAGCTCAAAATTCCAGGTATTCCGTGAAACCAGGTTCTACAAAAATGTATCAAGATCTCCGGGAAGTTTATTGGTGGAGCGGTACGAAAAGAGGTATGGCAGACTTTTTATCTAAATGTCCAAATTGTCAGCAGATGAAGGCCGAGCATCAGAGGCCTGGTGGGTTAAATCATCTTATGGAAATTCCAATGTAGAAATGGGAAATTATCAACATGGATTTAGTGGTAGGGTTACCTCGCACTCAGCGCAAGTTCGACTCGATTTGGGTGATAGTGGATCGACTCACGAAATCAGCTCACTTCTTGCCGGTCAAGTCCACTAATACTGCAGAATAGTACGCTCAGTTGTATATAAGGGAAATAGTCAGGCTTCATGGTACTCCAGTTTCTATTATCTCAGACCGAGTAGCCCAGTTCACGGCTAATTTTTGGAGGATATTTTAGCAAGGTTTGGGTACTCAGGTAAATCTCAGCACAAGTTTCCATCCGCAGACTGATGGTCAGGCAGAGCGGACTTTTCAGACGCTTGAAGATATGTTACGTGCTTGTGTGTTAGACTTCAAGGGTAGTTGGGATGATCATTTAACGCTTATCGAATTTGCTTAGAATAATAGCTTTCACGGTAGTATTTAGATGGCCCCATTTGAGGCATTGTAAGGAAGGAAGTGCAGATCTCCGATTGGTGGTTCGAGGTTGGTGAAGCAGAATTTTTAGGGCCAGATCTTGTGCACCAGGCATTGGAAAAAGTCAGAGTCATTCGGGAGAGGATGAAAACCGCTCAGAGCCATCAAAAATCCTATGCGGACGTTTGTCGAAGAGAATTGGAATTCCAAGTAGATGATTGGGTATTCTTGAAGGTATCTCCCATGAAGGGAGTGATGCTGTTTGGGAAGAAAGCGAAATTGAGCCCAAGGTATGTCGGGCCATATCAGATTTCTCAAAGGATAGGACAAGTGGATTATAGGTTGGAATTACCCCCTGAATTGTCATTAGTGCACCTGGTGTTCCACGTGTCCATGTTGAAGAAAGTGGTTGGAGATCCCTCAGCCATCGTGCCAGTTGAGACTATTGAGGTTAATGAAGAATTATCATATGAAGAGGTTCCGGTTGCCATTCTTGATAGACAAGTCTGTAGATTGAGGAACAAAGAAATTGCTTCAGTCAAAGTATTGTGGCGAAGTCAGCACATTGAGGAAGCTACGTGGGAAGCGGAGAATGAGATGAAAGAAAAATATTCCATTTGTTTGAAGAGTCTAGTAGTGTTAGTCCGAACTGTCATCCCTACACAAATTATATTTTATGTTCAGTTTTGTCCAAAAGCACCCCATCTTCCCCTAATTGCCTTATTGTTGTAATTTCCCAATATATGCTAAAACTGAACCCGCTATTCTATTTGGGTAGTGTGCAACCCTTGAGGTAAATGAAAGTTTTGTGGAATGTATGTTTTAGGCAAGTGATTAATAGTAGTGTATGTTGGTAATAATTAATTGAAATGAATATAGTATATTGAGGTGATTGGGTTGTATGAGACTCATTGAAACGACCAAGTTATGTGCAAAAATGTGAATCATGTGCAAATTTGTTGTATAAGAAGAAAGAACTATGCGTAGTTGACAAAATGATTGAATATTTACAAATTATTGAGGTAATAACGTTGTGTGTGAGTTATTGGGTGATTAAAACTGTGTAATGGTGCTTGGAAACGTGTTTCGGGGGCTCTCTGACAGGTAGATAGGTCTAATTACAAAGGGAACTCTGGCGAAATTTTTTTCTGATATATTGGAGTTAGTGAAAACCTAGAAGATGCATATCACGCTTTCAAAACTAATTTATTTCCAAAACCCTCATTCGAGGACGTATGATTTTTAAGGGGGGGGGGGGATGTAAGGACCCGTAAAATTTTCTTGTTTAAAAATAATGTCCGAATGATTCCCCGAGTTGTTTTTATTGTGGTAATTTTTAAAACGGACCTAAATTGAGTAAAAAGTACCCCGAGACTTAAAGAATAAAATTTCCCAGAAAGTAGGTGTTATGCGACGCGCTATGCGATCGCATAACGTGTATGTGGACCGCATAATGGTCGCATACACGGGCAGATCACTTCCCCATTTGTGGTCAACTATGCGGTCCAATATGCGATCGCATTTCAGTTCCGCGGACCGCATATCTGTCTCATTGTTGCCTTTGATTTTGGGAGGGATTATGCGATTGAAAAATGTGTATGCGGACCACACAGTGGTCGCATACTTGGGCAGTGTGTTTTAAATTTTGGCCCATCTTGAGGGCCATTCTGCGGACCGCATGTCAGAAATGCGATCGCATTCCTGACCGCATTCTTGTGTAGGGCCCTATTTTTTAAATTTTAAAACCCGACTCCAGCTCATTAAAACACCCTCCCCTTCATTTTTAACCATTTTCTGAGCAACATTAGAGAGAGGGGAGAGAGGGTTCTTGAGAGAGAAAGCTTTATCTCTATCAATTCGATTTTCAAAGTCACTCAGGCCTGGAAATTTCGAGTAATCATATTTTTCTTCATTCTAACAGGAAAGAATCCCCAACCCCTTTCGTTAGTTTTCAGGTTTTAAACAAAAGGGGAGTTCTTATGAATTGATTCTTGAAAATATAAGTTGATAGCTTGCATGCATGATCGTTAATGTCCATAATCTAGTAAGAGGAAGTGGGTTGGGGTAAATTTGCAAATAAGGGGTTGGCAATCTAAGGGGTCACATAGCATTCGATAAAATGCTTAAAAGAGTTCAAATTGCATGCATGATTTCAAATTCTGAGTTTAATATGTTTAATTGTGAACTAGATTTACTGTACTAGTCGGTCCGGTGATTTGTGAGTAAAAGTTAAAAAGGAATTTCGACCTCAGGTATGTATGGCTAACTTTAACCTTCGTAGAATCCTCTTGTTGGGTCCGAGTGTATGGCATGCGTACCTTATTTGGAAATATGTGAATTGATTGTTCAAATGTGTTGAGACGTAAGATTCTATTCTCTGATAGTTATAGTTGACTATCGTGTCACTGTGCTATATGAGGTTGTGAAAGGTGTTTTGATGTGCCAATTTCATTTTGTGCCAAGCTCGTAAATGCTAAAGGGTATCGATATGAAAGGGTGTGTAATGAATGAAAGATTGTTAATGTTCCCAAGTGTGGGAATGTATATAATGGCTAAAAATCGTGCGTGGTAAGTAATGAGAAAGGGTATTGTGAAGTGATGTAAATTAGCTGGACGATTATGGCAACACCGTGTACGTGAATTACTGCTTGGTGAGAATGATGGTGCCTCGGGCCCAAACAAATAAATTGTTGATATGAACTTGTGTTCCATGAAATGATGATTCTTGTGATGTAAGTTGTTTGTGATTGTTGTTGTGAATGTAAATTGTCAGGCGGGTCGGGTTGCGCGCCGCAACACCAAGTAATAAGGTGTGGGTTGTGGTGATAAGGGTGGCCGAGGTAATAAGGATGGAATGTGATCATTATCACTACTGCAATTAAAATATATGAGCTCTTGAATATGATGATTTGAAAGGGAAAAAGGAGAGATTGTGAAGCTTGTTTGATTTTAGATGTTTCTTTCCACGTGTATTGATTAATTGGTTCTATTACTGTCTCTTAATTGTGTACTGTTTTATTGTACTTGGGATAAAGTTTGTTCGTACATACTAGTACTATTCCACAAAACTAACGTCCCTTTTGCCGAGGTCGCTACATTTTTTATATAAATGTAGGTGTTTCTAAAGCAGGTAATTCAGCCCACCATCCGTAGTGCCTCCTCTCGTTTCCGCCAGCTGTTCTGGTGAGCCCCACTTCCTCCCGGGCCCACGTGTAGCTCATGTCACCTTATTTTGAGTTTATGGTGTAGTATAAGGTATAGCCGGGGTCTTGTTACCAGAAAGTAGTATATAAACCCTTTTGTATTCGTAGAGGCTCCGTAGACATAATGTGGTAATGTATACATGTATTTGGGGTAGTAAGCGTACGGTTCAGAATCGTGGTCCACGTTGGTAAATATCATATGTATTTCGTAAGTAATTGGCATCCTATGTTGGGAATGATAAAAAGTGGAAACAAATTCAAGCCGTAAGTTTATGCTTAAGTTATAAATGGCCATTTCACATGAATAATGTATATTGAAATCGCGGGGTAACGCGTGGGATAGGAAAGGCAAATCAGGTTCTCTTGGCCGGGTTCACTCGGTTAGGCGCCGGTCTCGTCCCTCGATTTTGGGGCATGACACAAAGCAACATCCACAGTTGAGGCCATCAATTAACATTCTAATACTCCCCCACTTTGTTGGAACCAACAGATCATGTGACAAGACAACTCTGAAATCTCATCTCATACATGCCTACGCAACTCCTCCCTGCGGGTCAGTGGTATAAACTTCTCTAAGAAGTGAACGAAGAACTCGTGCCATGTAAGTGGTGCAGCACCGGCTGGCCTGCTCCGCTCATAGGCCTCCCACCATCAGAAGGCTGCCCCTGTTAGCTGAAAAGTAGTAATGAGACCCCACTAGTCTCCAGAATACCCATCGTGCAAAGAATCTGCTAGCACCTATCAAAGAATTCTTGAGCATCCTCTCACTCAGCCCCACTAGATGATGCAGGCTTGAGCCTCCCGAACCTCTCTAGTCTTGATCTTCTCATCCTTATAGCTCATAAGGGTACCCACTTGGACCTGAGCAACTACAACCGACTTGGCTGGTAGTACCCCAGGTGTCTGGAGTCCCTAAACCACCTGCTATGGAGTACGGGCAGCGGGAGTCTAAGCACCTCCCTCATCCTGAGAAGTGGTTTCCGCGACCAGAGCTGAAATCGCCTGAGCAAAGGTGGTGCATACAGTCAATATCTAGCTAGAGCCTCCTGAAGGACTAGAATTAAAAGAGGCACAGTTGGTGCCTGAGATGGTCCCAACGGCTCAACCACGTCTAGAATCTGCTCCTGTGCTAGAGCAACCAGTGGGTCTACACGTATTGCTCTAGTTGTTGTACGAGTTGCACCAGGTCTCTGCCGCAGCCACGATCTCTCGTGACCCTGGATGGTGTTATTAGTGGATGTCTGCCCGATCCGTTAGCACGTGTCCTCACCATCTGTGAGAGAATAGAATAGCAGAAGTTTAGTTCCATGAATCAACAAATTCACACGACAAGAATACTTCAGAGTGAAGTTTTTTTCCCTAATGGTTTGGCAGCTTCTCAAAGATAAGTACAGACCTCTCCATACCGATCACCAAGAATCTACTAAACCTGCTCATGACTTGTGATACATATGTAACGTAGGCTCTGATACCCACTTGTCATGATCCAAAACTCAAAATGTCGTGATGGTGTCTATCATAGTATTAGGCAAGACGATATCCACAAATAACCACGCGTCTTTAAATTTAGAGCACAATGAAATAATCTTAATAGTGAAAATATCAGAATACGTGATAAGAAAACACCACAACTAAATACAAAATTCTCCAGAATTCGGGTGTCGCTAGGTACATGTATATTTCAATGATAACACAGTCTGAATACTAAAACATTGTCTAGAAAGATATAAGAGTACTAATAAAATTAAAAGAGGGAGAGTCAAGGTATGCGGACGCAAGGCAGCTACCTTAGTAGTCTACGAATAGATAAAGCGCCAAAGCTAGCAACCACCATGCCCAGAAGTACCTGGATCTGCACACGAAGTGCAGATTATAGTATGAGTACAACAGAACAAATATACTCAATAAGTAACAAGACTAACCTTGGGTTGGGAGAAGTGATGAGCTCAGTTAATGACAGCCCAAATCATGATATATAACCATACAGGTATGACATGAAATATGATAGTAATATCTCAGAGAAACACATAATCTTTAGTACACAATACAGGAACATAGACATGCTTTCATGTTTAATAGGTTAAGCCCAATGTAGATAAAATATGCCAAATATGACTATTATGAGGAATATTACATCTTTATATCTACATGTCAAAGTGCATGTCAGATGTGATGCATCACAATGAAAACCTCACGTACTCACAGTCTTAGAGTACTCAATCTCACTGTCTCAATTCTCGCTCATCACACTTAGTCACTCAGCATTGTACAATACTTGTGCTCACGGCTACTATGTCAGACTCCTAAGGGGTAAATCCTGCCCAAAGGATAATATAAAGCCATCTGGCCTGCTGCCGCATGCAACCCGATCCCATCATAATAAAGCCTAAAAGGCTGCTGTAGTGTACAGCCTGATCTATAAAGTAATAATATATATAAAGTTAAGACCTATTCTACAAAATTCGGGCTCATGTCACAAAATCCAGCAAAATCAACAAAATCCGAACACCCATTCTAGAACTCTAACCATACCAAAATATCTCAATTCTGACCTAAAATCGTCACTTAAATATCCAATTATTACTCTCATATACATGGGTCACAAATCCCCAATTTTTGAACCTCAAAACCACCAAATCTATGAGGGAGTTCAATGGGTATTCAATATTAATAGATAAAAACGACTAGAAGTTGCTTACCTCTTGAAATATATAAAAATCCTCTTCTAAAATCGCCTCAACCCAAGCTCCCAAAGTTCAATTAATGAGGAAATTACTGTAACCCTCCGTTATAACACTTCTGCCAGCGAAATTGCACATGTCTACGAAGAACACTAGACACCCGAGCTAACGCACTGCGGTCCCCCCTTCTCACCTCCTGGTCCGCATCTACAGATAAAATTATTGCTTCTGCGATCACCAGCCACACTGCCCAGCTTCATTTATGCAGAACACTTCGCGCAGGAGCGCGCCCGCTTCTATGAATTTCTCCTTTGCACCTATGTTTCCCAGCTGCCTTCTCCCTTTTTGAACGTGTGCAGACCTAGCCGCTTCTGTGGATCCACACCTGTGGCAAATCCTTCAGCAGGGTCGATGACACCAGACATGAAGCACTTCAACATATTTCCTAAGTCAAATTTTGATTTGTTAACCATCCGAAATCCACCACAAATCCCTGGGACCTGAACCAAACATATCAACAAGTCCTAAAACACGATACGAACTTAGTCGAGGCCTCAAAGCACATCAAACAAATTAAAAACTCGAATCCGCACCCATATTAAAGCCTAATGAAACTAAGGAATTTTCAACTTCTACAATCGATGCAGAAACCTATCAAACCAACTCTTATTGACCCCAAATTTTGCACACAAATCATAAATGACACAACAAACCTATTTCAACTTCAGGAAAAAAAAATCTGAGGCCGGTAATCACAAAGTTAACTCTCGGTCAAACCTCTCAACTCGTCAAACTTTCGCCAATTCAATCCAAAATTACTTACAAACCCCCAAATCTTTATCGGGATACACTCCTAAATCCAAAAATCAATATATGGAGCTATCATAACCATAAAAACATTATTCCGGATTCATTTACACATAAGTCAACATCCGGTCAACTCTTTCAACTTAGGCTTCCAACCCCTTGCCTAAGTGTCTGAATTCATTCAGAAACATCTCCGGAACCAAACCAACCACCCCGGTAAGTCATATAACTACAAATGAACACAAATTAAGCAGTAAATGGGGGAACAGGACTGTAATACTCAAAATGGCCGGTCGAGTCGATGCAATCTAAGTCCAAAATTATCACATGATGCTATTAGAACCATAAAACCTCTGTTCCGGAGTTGTTTACACGAAAGTCAACATCCAATCAACTCTTTCAACTTAAGCTTCTAACCTTAGGACTATATGTCGCAACTCACTCCGAAACTAAACCAATCACCCCGGCAAGTTACGCAACCACAAGTGAATATAGAATTAGCAATAAACAGGGGGAATGGGACTACGATAGACAAGATGACCGGCTACGTCGTAACATTAGATAAAGCAAAGTGATTCTAGCTGGACGTATTATAAAAAAATAATAATTTCTTCACAATTTATTAAATTACTAATTCTAATTAACTTTGGTCGGTTTTTAACAAACAACCAACAAAATCTTTTGCAGAACTCCCTGTTTAATTTAATTTAATTACCCAAACACCATAGCGCAGGAGGCGACCGGTTATGTGTAAGCGAGGGATGGTGATATCAATGAGTTGTTGCCTACTAGTATATGACTCAGCATCCATCACCTAACTCAATACGACAAAGCAAACCGACTTTGACCTATCCATTTCTGTATCCACATAAATGAAATTGATTTTGTATTCTAATCAACTGTCAGTTAGTCTCCTGTATATGTGTGATGGATTTCAATTTGTATTCTAATGAAATGTCTTTTTTTTTTTTTTTTTTTTTTAAATCCTTTTGGTTTTTAGTTGAAAACATATGTGAGGATGGGGTTTGGTTAGACATAACTTGAGCAATTTTTGTTTTTTCCAACCTAAATGACAATGACCTTATAGTTTTCTAATTTCTAATTAATTAATGAAATTATATCATACTTAAAGAAAAAAATAGACACATCAGATAAAAATGACATTTGTATATAATATACTAGTGAAGTTATCCGCGCTTTGCGAAAACATAAATAAGGTGATAAATGATACTTTTATAAATTTATCGTATAAGAATAAATTTTATATTTTACGCACATAATACTAAATTTTATATATAATTGACTACATCACACATACAAATCTTTTCATTAGAATTATTTACGGAATCTTTGAAGATGAAAAAGTGACAATTATCTCCATTCCAAGTCCACTTACCCGATCTTGATGATCACTGAATGTGTAGGCATATATTTTTTATAATGGTAGCTTTCTAAAATGCTTAAGGATTAGTAGTGGCGTTAAAAATGCAATACATAGTAACAATAATTTCGTGGAAACAACCTGTTACATAAATGCAGGGTAATGTTGTGTACAATTGATCCATGCGATCTGGTTTTTTTCTCGAATTCTACGTATAGCGGGAGTTTAGTGCACCGGACTGCCCATAATTGGGCATATGAATAAATGATAATTAGGATGAGATCTCTCCAAGAACTACTAATTTTGTAGGAATGGCATGACTACTCTCATAATTGAAACGAGGTATTTTCCATAATTCTCAAAACAAAGAATTCAACGTGCAAATAGAATAGCCAAGACACATTTCTCAAAAAGCAAAGACTACACTCACCACTACTAACAATACATTTGGGCACTCATCCAACAGTCTCATCTATTGAAATAAAAATTTGCAAATACTAGGTTACATTAAAATAGAAGTGCATCAACCCGTATAGACTCTTGCCATATTCAACTATTTGTTATCAGATATGCTTTAGAATGAAGACTTGAACTTCCACAAATGTGAAAGAATCTTTGCATAGCATCGGTTCCTGTTGTTTGCCATAACATAATGAAGCTCTCATTGTAGCATTCTTGGTAGTTTTCTACTTTCTCCTTAATTGCGTTGTATTTTTGTCTTATTGCCTTAATATTATTTTTCCTGATTTGAATTTCTCTTCACGGAGTGAAATGTCGGATTCACTGTCTCATCATGCTACTTATCCCATTAAAGTTGTACAGAAGATATCAATGGAAAAGGTAACTATTCGAGAAAGAATTAGCAGGCAATAACATTCCCCTATTGTCTGTCAAAAAGACATGCAGTTTCGTATACTGTACAAGATAAAATTGGTGGATAACAGATGGTGGAGTGGTAAAATGACATGTGAAACAAAAAATAGGCAAAAGATAAGTCGAGAAGCAACTAATGTCGGATGTAACGTGTGTGATCGGCACTAGGCAAGTTCCGAAAGGAACATAGTCGGGAGTAGAAGTTCAAAGGTTTACCGTCATACTTCATTCAATGAGGAAATATTTGCTAGCTTAAATGGGCAGCCGATATAGAGAATACTTGCATTCAAGGCATGCCGTTATAGGTTCATTAATCTCACTTTCATTTTCATTTAAGAGGAGCTTTATCCTATAATTCCGTTTCCCGAAATAAGGCTATAAATAGAGAGCTTTACTACCGTGGTAGGGAGAGGAAAAAAGGGGAAAGGATTATGCACACAAAAGCTTTTTACGATTTTTCTCTTAATTCAATAGCTTTGTCATCGCATTATCATTATTTTCACTTCTGCTCTCAGAAAGGCTGAGTTCGGAACTTGTGAAGATGCGAATGTCAACATGTCATGATGGATCCTAACACAGTACTAGGAGAATCGACAATCACAAAATAACTACGCATTTTAAATTAAAAGGATGATATAATAAGTTTAACAGTAAAAAATCTCATAAATACCGATAAGAATAACTGCGACTCAACTACAAAATCTATAAAATTCGGGAATCGCCGAGTACATGAGCTACTAAATGTCAACACAATCAAACTTCTAGTACAACTCTATTGAAAGATAGAACAATGTTAAATAAACTGAAAAGAATGTGAGTCGAGATGTGCGAACGCCATAGCAGCTACCTCAATAGTCTCCAAGCAGGTAATTCTCCAAGTCTAGCAACCACCTAATCCATAGGTAAATGTATCTGCACATGCAAAGTGTTGTATGAGTACAACTAAGCCAATATACTCAATAAATAACAGGACTAACTTTTTGTCGAAAGTAGTGATGAGCTCAGAAAGTTACATTCCAAATCCAAATAATAGCAATATAGATATAATAGGGAGTGACAGTAATAACTCAGAGAAATGTCCTAATTAGTTTGTACACAGTACATGTATATTTACATGCTTACAAGTTCACTAGTTTAGGCTTAATACTGATAAAATATGCTAAGTATAGCTTGCATGAGGAATGTTATATCTCTATGTCTACATGTCTAATATGCATGTCACCTATAATGCAAAATAGTGATAAACTCATATACTCACACTCTTGGATTATTCAACCTCTCTTAGCACGCTTAACCACTCAACACTCTCAAGTACTCAGCACTCGCATTCGGCACCCGCTCAGCACTCAACGGTACCTGTACTCACTGTTGGTATGTCAAATTCCGAAGGGGCGGATGCTGCCTAAATGCTAATATAAGACAACATGGTTGGCTGCGACATGCATCCCAATCCCATAAATTTGTCAATAAATCATGTTGCAGCGTGCAATCCGTTTCCATAAATACCACTCAAAAGCAAGCCCTCGGGCCCCACCACAGTCACCAATATCTCTAGTCTCTCAGACTCACAAATCTCATGCCAATAAGCCCAAACAATAATAACATGATGTAAAAATAAATGATAAAAAAGACTGATATATGATGAGCAAATGGTGAATGTGACTTAGTACATAATTGCAATTTAAGCGAATAACTCAACAACACAATTGACCTCAATAGGTCGCAACAGAATAAGCATATAACCTAATTATGATTTCTAACATAGATTGTGGCTCAATTACTCTAACATATAGTGGTTACATGTATAGAAACAAGAATTGATAATTACATAGACCACAAAATAACCGAGTCACAATTACCACAGTGTATGCCCACACGCCTGTCACCTAACATGAGCGTCGCCTCAACACCAACCATATAACATGAAATCCAAGGATTAATACCCTCCGTACCGAGTTTAGAAGTATTAGTTACCTCAAACCGCACAAATCACAACTCCACCAAGCCCTTGCCTCTCGAATCAGCCTCTGAATGACTCGAGTCTAACCACAAATAACTTAATACAATCAATACAAACTATAGGAAACGATTCCATACAATAAAGCTACGTTCTTCGACAAAAGTCAAAAAGCAAACCCTGGTCCCATGTCTTGGAACCCAACAAAATTTACAAAATCCAAATTCCCATTCAATAAGGAGTCCAACCGTATCAAAATCATCAAATTCCAACCTCAAATCGTCTTTCAAATTCTCAAAACATAGCTTATGAAATTTCCATAATTTTTCCCAAATTTTCCAACCAAGAACGTTAATTAAATGGTAAACAAAATTATAGATTCATGTGTATTAATCAAATCCAAGTTAGAACCACTTACTCCAATCAACTCCTTAAAAATTCCTTCAAGAATTGCCCAAACTGAGGTTCTAGCTCAAAAGATGTAAAAATGGGATAAAACCCTCGATTTTGAATTAATATACTTTTAACACCCCAACTTAGGTGAGGTGTGGTTGGAACTTGCATTTTGCAACTCTTAAATGCTGGACGTAACCCAGAACATACAGAGGCCAACATGGCCACAACTCGTAATATATCGTAGGCGGACCAAGCATTATATCAGCTAGCCATCATACTCAAAACATCAATACATGTTCGAGGCGAGGTGGCCACTAGAAGTATCAATACCGGACAACCCAGAAAGAAAACATAAATGAGGCCGACAAGGCGACTGACATACTATACATACTGAACCTGTGTCTAAAAAGCCTCTAAGAATATATTACATCAAATTATCATCGTTACAGGGCCCTGGCCTACCCGTAAGTCCATAAAAAAATCCGATATCATGATCTCTAGACTCGGCTATACTCTGGAAGAGATGGAGTCGTGCCGATTTCTCGTAGAATATCAATCCTGTCTACTTTGAGGGCTCATCAAACTTATTACTTGCACCTGCAGGCATGAAGTGTAGCGCCCCAACAATGGGACGTTAGTACAATGAGTTATACCAAGTATGTAAGGCGGAAATAAATACATATAAATAAATTATGAAAACTAAAAAGCATGAATATATACAAAAATAGTCTGCTGAATGGTAAGAATAAGACTGAGCTTACCACGTACTGTAGATCGACTTACTAGATTTCTATCATATGAGTCTAACCTATTTCTGTCAAATGTTGCTTAGTGATCTCTTGTTGCATAATCGTTGTTACTTATTATAAGAATATAATGTGGCTTTTACGCGTAGCAAGGTAGATCGTCTATAAGGCACACTACAAAATTACTATCAGGTGGCACGTACTGTTGCAAAGCAGACTGTCTGTACGGCTCAAAATATTTGGGTCGGACTATGCGTACACACGGGACCGTCCATAGCCAACTTTTATATTACCTATGTGTTTCATAGACCGTCCATAGGTTAACCTTCATTATCCCATATGCGTTCATAGACCGCCTATAAGGAACATACTTATGCATAAATAACATTACAACATCATGAAACAATCAATATCTTACAAGCTAGGTACACGTGTCTATAACATATAACTTCTTCTAGTACTTTTGGTAACTCTTAGTTAGTATTCGACAACTCCTAATCCCTACTCATTAGATTTAAGTAAACTCACAACTACTATTATATTTACACATCCGTCATGAAATCATAGTGAGCGGGTTTTGAGATTCATATAATCTTTCCTTTACAAATTCATTTGGCACATCGTAGGGCTCGTATTTCATATTGTTTCAATCGACTCATCACATTTGTTAACTCAATCTCTACTTCCTTTAATGTATGGAATATCATTACTATATCCACATCGCACAATTATTCTAGTTAGATAGTACAATGTGTTTCATAACTTATGTGAACTTACATTCTTCTACATACGATCTATTCTTCATTCGTTAGTTTGCTCATTCACAACCTTTACATTTATGGGCTGGTTTTGTTTAGGCAACTTATCACATCTCTTAATTTACATTTCTCTCTATTATTAGCACTAGGTATCTTTCGTGTCTATCTTCACTGACCAATGAAAACTACTTTGGCCATTTGATAAGATCATAAGCTCTATATGTAATTTCTACTCGTGAGACATTTATAATTTACCATTAAACGAAGGCTATACTTCTCGCCGTAGACTCAGCATAAGTTCCTTGAGGTCTCTACTCATTTCTAGGAATTAGACGAGGATTACAACTACGAGTAACCCATTTCTTATCTATATTCACTTTTTAACTATTAGAGGTTCTTAACCCGTCAACATTGAACATACGATGGGACTCGTCTCCTTGAACCTCTTATAAAGGCGACGTCACTACAGAATCATGTTGGAAGAAGAAAGGGAATGCCTTACATACCTTTAAGTCAATCTTTTGATGAATATGGTAGTAAAGTCTCATCTTCAATATAATATACACCAATAAAACTAACACAACTATCAACAATAGTAACACATCAACTAGCTACCACGCAACATGCTTGCTCTACGGCAAATTGGACAGCATCTCCCCAGTTTTTTCACCTCCCTCAAGGTCACAACATTAACAATAACATGCCACCCTTAATCCATATTTCCAGAAGCTTAGTGAATACAATAATTGCCCAACAATGCAATATAGAAACAACAATAGGGCCACCGTTAAGCTTAGAAATAGCTATCTATATGATACATCGAGCGACAAGCTCGGTCCTTAAGTAGCCACAAAACACCAATCTACACTTATTCTTCTCATCAAGTTACATATTAACAACAAAAACCACCCCCACACACACATATAGATATATATTATCTCCCAAAACTCCAGCCACAACAACATCATAAAGACACATCAAAACAGTCTAATATGGTATCACAACTTTTATACATCTTTTGACCGTCAACTCATAACTTCTAGCTTCAAACAACATAGTTAGGGCTTAGATATGATCAAACTTATTTAGGATAAGAATAGATTGCCTTCACACAGTAATAAAAACTCCAAGAACAACTCTCCTTAAACTTGAAAGAACTATCAACACATCAACAACATCACATAAGTGATCTCTACCATCTCTACAACACTTTTGATGAAGAACTTAGGTGGTTTGGCCTTGGATTTGTGTATGAATATTTAGAATATGCTTAGAGAGAGTTAAGAGCTTCTTGGAGGTCTGATTTTGTCGAAAATGATATTTAGAGACGAAATTTATCACTTTATATAACAAGTTAAGCTTCTACCGACTTTGTGGGTCCCAAGGAAGCTGCTTGGGCACTGTCGCAAAAATGCGAATGTCTCTCTTTTCTCACATCGTACCGATGAAAAATTTAATGTGTTGAAAAATAGACTCGTATATATTCAATTTAATGGGTATATCTCCCCATAACTCAAAGTATATTTAGAGAAAAGCTCAGTGATATTAGACCAAAATTTAGGTCAAATTAATAATGTAACTTGCGACAACTTTTGCTTTATATTATTTTACAACTTGTTTGACTTAAATACTAAACATACAAATTTATATTATTAAATTAACTTAAAAAATTATCTCCTTAGTATATTAAGCACTCCTAGTATACCTCAAATGTACGGGTTATAACATATTCGATTCGTTTAACCTCCAACCCTCACGATACTCATTAACACTTATTTTAACCCATTGTCATCTTTGTAAAGGTCCTTAAGCTCTCCATATTACATTGATTCACTTAAGATGAATTGTAGCATGAAAGTATGGGGTGTTACATCCACCCCCCAGGAACATTCGTCCTCGAATGTTAACTCTTGTAAACCTGCGAAACATTGCCAAAGCCTACTTTGAACACATGACTAAAACCAACTTGCACCCAACCAGAAAAATACACTATACATGCCACACAGGGCCAATATTTGTAAATGGAAACACTTGGCCTCACACAACCTTTTATCATGAATAAAGCAAGATTTTCATGCTGGCAGGGTTGTAAATAATATCTAACTATAGAAAAAGTCAGCATCTTATACCATAATATTATCATCTTCGTCGTGATTATAGTTTTCCTTATACTAGAGCATTCATATAGTGACATTACCAACTTATGGATATTGCTTCTACTCGATACTCACGCTCAGCTGATTCAATCATATCCAATACGTTCTAATATCGTTCAATATCGAAAAATCCGGCTCCCTCTTAGCCCTCTAACTCATGATCCTTATTGTTTTACTGATTGATATTTCTATCTCACACATCCTTAAGAACGGTTATCATCCTCATTATTAAACCTACAATGGTCTTTATTTAGTAATCTTAATGCATTTACGTAATTTAGATCTTACTATGACTTATATCCCACTTCGGGAGTTCAAGGATATCAAAGACACACTCGTGTTCATTACCTTATCTAGTCGTTTTACATTTTAATTATATTTTGCAACAATCTTATGTATGACATGCTAACTTTATGAATAATCAAGTTACTACATCATATAACAATACTCTCGATATATATATATATATATAGACCTAGTAGCACAATTACACATACTCTTACTCTAAAATAGGTAACATACCTAATTGCCTCTAAGATCGGGGGCTCTAAATTCCACTGATCTGCCGATGCATACATCTGATTTTGGGTGTTTTGTAAGCCCGACGCTCTCTTTCTACCTCTACCCATCTGAAATGATTGTATTGAGCCCCTAGGCTGCCCTAAACGACTACTATCGTCATAACCCAACATCGAACAATCTTATTCCATATAACCTGGGGTGCCACATCTGAAACGTGCATCCGTACCATGTAAGCACAGTCCCCCGTGTCTCCTTCTACACTGCTCACATCGAGGTGGTTTCCTTTGTCCAATACTCTCTTTATCTTTCACTCCTTGTGCCCTTGATCCATGACCTGTTCTCAACTGAGGACTTTGAGAATATTGGGTCTCCTTAGGCCTAAATAAATTGCCCCTGCCTTACCTTGTCTCTTCTGAGACCTATTACTACTCACTGCCGCTAGGTACTCGTCAACTTGTGTTTCTCTCTTACCTTGCTGCCTTTTTCGAGCTTGTTCTAGTTGTTGTCGATGTTTATGCTCCTCTAGATTAGGGGCGAAAGCCGGAAACCGAGATATGTCCATGTTTTAATTCAGCAAAGCTGTGGTACAAGATTTAACTAACTCTCGTGCTATTCCTGCCACATACCGATATATCCTATATCACATCGTATCAACTGAAGATGGGGCATATATGGCCAATGAATTAAACCTGAGGCTGTACTGGCGAACACTCATGTCACCCTGCTATAAAGCTAAGAACTAATCAACCTTGGCTTCCCGGATCCCAATGATAAGTAATGGTTCGGGAAGGCTATAGAAAATTCTCCCCACTTTGCTGGTTGCATATTCTTCCCTCTGGATGATTTCCATGATTCATACCAATACACATCCATATCTCGTAGCCTGAAAGTTACTAACTCCACTACCTCTGTCTCGGAAGTAGGCACTTAGAAGGTCTCATATTAGCTGGAACTCTAGTCTATCGTTGTGTAGCTACTAACTGGGTCAAAAGGCACACAACACTCCGAAGATCCTAATTAGTAAGGACTGGTGGCGGTACTAGTGCTCTATGAAGCTCCTCTGGTGCTAACAGTGTAGGGGATTATCGTGCCCCCTTTTTCCTCGCGGAGTTCAGGTTTTGATATTTTGGGACAATTTGTTTCCTTTTGGAACAGGCTATGGAATTGGAAGAGTCGCCACCTAACGGATTAAGGTGCATTAGGACACCTAAAGAAAATAACTCATAAACCGGTTTACATCAACAGAGATTGGGTAAGGGCTTGAAATTACCTTGAGGGGAAGGTGTTAGGAACCCCTCGAGGTCCACAACCGTGGGTCCCGACCAAAATTAATTTAAACGAGTTAGTCCTTTAAGGAAATAAAGCAATTTAAACAAATAGAGAGTACTTTAAAAGAGGAATTAAAGGGGTCCTAGGTTTATTAGCCTATAGGATCATTTCCTTGCAATACTCGGTAACCTTTCCCAAATTGAGGTGTTACGCGTAGCATTAGCGCACATGTCATCATCTCCTTATCTACCCAGTTACCCTCCTCTTTTCAATTATTACCTAAGCGTTCTAATAACATCCAATACGTACCATATGTGTTCATTACCCGTCCCTTACCTATGACCCTGGAGGTGTTTAGGACCTCTATTTAAGGTGGTTCTAGACTCACCTTGTTGCTGAAAAGGAGAAAACTAAGCGACAAACAAAATCAAGTAGGACTGTCACATAAGGAGAAATTAAGGGGGCTCATGTTTTTACCTCCACAAATAGACAAATAAATGCATGTTATTCAGACAAACGATTTTTAATGATTTAGGATCCTATAGGTAGGATATCTGAATGAGCATAAACAAAATATATAGCAGTTTTATTAAGTGGGGCAGTGAGTACCTATAAGTTTGCCTACTGATTCTGTCAATTACTCCGAATATGGGATCGTTTTCAAACAGCAAGCAATTACAATTTAAAAACCCATGATTTTAATTATCGTATAGGCTTGCATAAGTGATAACCAGGAAAAATCCTATAGACATAGTATCTAAGCTGTACAACAGTTGCTGATTATTAATAGGTAGATTTTATCTTTTAGCTTTTATAGCCATGCTTTCTAAGTGCTGGAACGAGTTATAAGCATTATTTCTTACAGACATGATATCTAAACACATAAAGTGATTTTTACATTTATTTCCTATATGCATGATGTCTAAGTGTTGAAACTGTTTTTACACTTATTTACTATAGGCATGATGTCTAAGCGTCAAGACTAATTTTATATCTATTTCCTATAGGCATGATATCTAGGCGAGTAAGGCGTTAACCAGTTTCCAAGAAAGTTCAACAAAGAAGATCCTAGGAACATGATTTCTAATGAACACATGGAGATTTTGAAAACATGATTATTGATGCAGCACTGATAAACGACCAAAAAGCAGGATTTCTAGGATGTAGAGTGTGAAAATTCAAGATAATGAGATAAACCCTATAGGCAAAGAATCACCACAACTGCCTATCAGCATGATTTCTACCCTGATATGATAAAAGATATATAAAAATCCCTCCCCAACTTTTACAATTACCCCATGTCTGTTTTATAGAGATTATTATTACAGACCAATACAAATTAATTACATAATGAAAATCACTACACTATAGGGAGCCTTGGCAGGCCCAAAGTCAACCTGGAAGCCAGGCCTTCAATCAAATCTGGAGTACACTAGTAGTTCATAATACACCAAATGGGCTTCTGGTGTGTCAAAGTTCCCAAGGGCCTTAGGGATTCCGGGCAATGCTGACAGCAGAACATTTTCAAAGAAACAATTTTGTGAACAAGTTTCGAAGGCCAGCCCTAGTGTGTCAGAGTTTGGAGGAGTCTCATGGACTCCTAGGCAGTGCTAACACTGGGGGGAGGGGGGGCAGGACCCTAGAGATCTAAGAGTAGGAGTTGAAAATAGTATATAAAAATAGGAGATAGTTTTATGAAAAATAGTTTGGACTTATAGAAGTGAATAGAAACAGATTACAAGATTAAAAACTACAAACAGAACGACATTTAGCAGACTGAATTCAGACTTGAATTTCAGTAGTTAAACAATCACCAGGAACACGTGAATCATAGACATAATAGAGTCATAATTAAGTCAAACAAGGTTTACCATTGTTGGAATTTAATTAGTTCATTAACTATTACAAGGTGAGCATATAGACATGTATTAAACCGAGAACATCATGCTGAAATGAAGTTACTAATCAGAAAGTCATACAAAAGGGGGTGGGGTAGTAGGAATTAAATATGCTACTTTCAGAAATAAGTAAACAAGTATCATAGGCTAAACAAAGACATGCTAAGGTAGACTAACTATACTAACACACAACATAGGACAAGTTAATAGGTGTTTAGGCATGCTAGTAAGAGGGCAACAAATATAAACATAGGACAAACAGAGGCATGTTGGAATTTGAAGCACTAACCACACAGCCATGTGAAACAAAGGGGTAACAAAAACTATGTCATACTAGTTCAAAATAAAATTGGAAGCATGTCATAAACATGACATATTGAGGTTTGACATAGGCTAATATAAATCACAAGGAAGGAGATGGCTAAGAGACAAATATCACAGCAGAAGCATATTGAAATACATAGCACATAGAAGAGATCATGATAACAAAAATGGAGGCATACCAGTTAAGAGATAGAAAACAGGAAGTGAAGGAAAATAGGATCCAAGAGTCTAGCCTTGGCTTTCAGCCGGCTAGACAGAGAAGCAAATACATGTAACAGAAAGAACTATAATTGAAAGTGTGGGTAAGAAAGAGTAAGAGTTTATGTGTGTGTTTCTGTGCCATTCTATGCGTGTTCGTGTTTTGAAAAATCATAATGGGGGTTTATATAGCATTCAACAGAATAGACAAATAAGGCAAGGAAGATTTAGAGTTCACAAATAAGGTATGCGAATAAATTAACCAGTTTATTAGGGCTAAACTCAATCAAGTAATTCAACAGAATCTGAAAAACACCCCTTAAATTAGGGAGAATCAATTAACAACCAAGTTAGGGGGTTTAATAATGTAAACAAATAAATCAGAGACCATTTAGGGCCGGGTTAAAACAATCAAATTCCATAAATTAGGCTAGTAACATAATTAAGGAAAGTACTACCAATTATGAGTCACGGATAAGAAAAAATAAGTAAAAATCACAGAGAAATACCAATCTTAACAGAAAATATAATTTCGAACCCTAATTAGGCGAATAAAATCAGTTATCCTTTGTCAATTGACAGGGCGAAGAATAACGGGCAAATATCATAACAAGTTGTAGAATAGTTAGAAACCCTAGGTATTAGAACATAGACATGAAAATAAATTGAACAAGTAAAGAGAATTAGAGTTAAACGTTTGAAAGATTTTAGATTTTTTGCAGAAACTTAAAGATGAAACCCTAGTTTGGAGAAAACAAAAATTCAATTAATAATAAGAGAAAAAACAGAAGATCTTTGAAGACAAATATCAGCGAAATTCAAAAAAATCTTAAATCTATAGAGATCTAAACCGGCTCGAATAATAAGAGACTAGGGTTTTAAAAAAATGACAGAGGTGAGAAAAAAATCTGGTCTGGAATCATAGATTAAGCCGTAAACATGAAGATAACAGTACTCACAAACATGGAGATGAACAGAGGGAGGTTCATCGAGAAAAATGAAGGGTTTTGGATCGAATCTGAGTTGAATCTCTTTGAGACCATCAAACCAACAAAGAAATCAAATAGCTAGTAGAGATAGGAGGCTGGAAGGGGCCTAAAAACAAAGAGAAACCCCATGTATTGAAGGGTTTCTGGTGACATCAGCTAGGGTTATGGGAGAATTTGAGAGAGAATTGAGAGGGAGGGGATTTGGGGACGACGAAATTGGAGAAGTGAGTAGGGTTTGGGGATTTTGGGTAATTAAAAATGGTAACCACATCCTGGACCGTTGATCTCTCAGATCAACGGCCATGATTTGATCTGGTGGTTGGGCGGGTCAAATAGGAGATTGGGCTGTGGGTATTTTCATTGGGCGAAGGGTAATGGTTTGGGTCATACCCGAAAAATGAAATTAAATTAAAAGAGGCCATTTGTAAAATACCCTATTAATTCGATAAATAATTTATAAAATAGATAATAAATAATAAAAAATCTTATGGATGCATAAAAATTATTTTAAATAATTATTTAATATTATAAAATTATGAAATATCAGTTTCTTACGAAATGAAGTAATTATGCACTTGTGGGCTATTATTGCAAAGTTATTGCAATTATAACCCTAAAATATACATATGGCTATTCGTGAAATAATTAAAACTTAGCATAGATATAAATGATAAAATTATGCAAGAAAATTATAATAAAACCATTTGTTATGCAATTAGTAATTATTTATATAATTAAAATACTGGGATAAATTTATAAAAACTCTTTAAAAAATACAGAAATTATGAAAAAATATTAATTGATGTTCATGCATTGTTTTGAAGATATATATGCATTTGAAAATAATATTGGAAAAAATTGGGTATACAATAGCTGCCCCTCTTTACCCGAGAAGGATAAAAGAGTTATCGGGTAAAGATATGATGGCCAATTTTGACCGAATAGGGTGATTCGAGAGACGTAGGCTGCACTCTGGTTTCCGAGCTTCTTATATATCCGGTATTTTACAGAAATCTGGCCATGTATAGTTCTGGATTAATCGGTGAAATTTATCGATGAAGTTATCACAAGAACGAAAACAAGGTTTTGAATAGGTGAAATGGTTACGGTGAGCGGTCACGTTTGAAATAGTGTGAAGGAATTGGAGCAGGATTGCTACCGTTGGGGTAATGGTTGCTCATCGGGTTACCTGCAAATACAAGACGCACTAATGGCATATATCTTTGCATAAATTTAAACGTGATGCAAATTCCCATTAGACCATGAGGACTGCCTCTGGACGGTTGAGGATGACGCCTTAAGACCATGATGTCTCGGGCCATGAATTGAGCGCTAAGGGATTTGCAGGGCATGAAAATGGTGCCTCCGAACCATGACACCTTTGAATAATGATATGCAAGTTTGAGAGATCCTCAGGCCATGGCATGATGTCTTACGGCCATGAGGATGGTGCCTTCAGACTATGACGCCTTCGGACAAGCTGTCGATATTTTAACCCATGAGGTGCAAAGAAATTATGCTAGGAGCGACAAGACAAGGCTTAGTCTTGCATAGAGTTGAGGGTAGAGCTTAGCCCGAGAGAATAGAATAAATAATGCAAGGGAGACAATGCTTAGTCTCGTGCAGGATTCGGGACAATGCTTAGTCCCATGCAAAGAGAAGGTAATGCTTAGCCTTATGAAAGATTTGGGACAGTGCTTAGTCCCATGCAAATGAAGGTAGTGCTTAGCTTTATGCCAATGGGGAGGCAGGGCTGATCTTCATGCAGGGTTCGGGACATGGCTTAGTCCCATGCAGGGTTCGGGACAGGGCTTAGTCCTATGCAAAGAGAAGGCAGTTCTTAGCCTTATGCATGTAAGGAGGCAGGGGAAGCCTCATGCAAAGTTTGGGACAGGACTTAGTCCCATGTAAGGTTCGGGACAGGGCTAAGTCTATGCAAAGAGAAGGCAATGCTTAGCCTTACGCAAGTGAATTTCAATGGTTGGCCTTATGCAAGTGAAGGAAATGTTTAGCCATATGCAGATAGGGAGGCCGGGCTTTGCCTCATGCAGGGTTCGCGATAGGGCTTAGTCCCATGCAAGGTTCGGGACATGGCTTAGTCCCATGCAAAGAGAAGGCAATGTTTTGCCTTATGCAGATAGGGAGGCAGGGCTTAGCCTCATGCAAAGATTGAGACAGAGCTTAGTCTCACGCAAATAGAAGGCAGAGCTTAGCCTTATGCAAGGTTTGGGACAGGGCTTAGTCCCATGAAAGGAGAAGGCAGTGCTTAGCCTTATGCAAGTGAAGGCAATGTTTTGCCTTATGCAGACAGGGAGGCAGAGCTTAGCCTCATGAAAATATTGCGATACAGCTTAGTCTCATGCAAATAGAAGGTAGAACTTAGCCTTATACAAGGTGGAGGCAATGCTTAGCCTCATGCAAATAGGGAGGCAGGGCTTAGCCGCATGCAAAGTTCGTGTTAGGGCTTAGTCCCATGCAGGGAGAAGGCAATTCTTAGCCTTATGCAAGGTGTAGGCAATGCTTATCCTTATGCAGGATTTGAGACAATGCTGAGTCTCATGCAAAGTTGGGGACATGGATTAGTCCCATGTAGGGATAAGGCAGTTCTTAGCCTCATGCAGGATTGAGACAGAGCTTAGTCTCATGCAATGAATAAATAATAGGTTATAGAAGAGTACTTCTTAGCTGGGAATGAGTTCGGTATCCTTGTTGTTATGAAGGCTGTGATTCCAAGGTGTGCATATTCATTGTCCTGCATTCAAAGAAAAATTGTGAGTTTTGCAGGGGGGAGGTTGGTTTATGTCTTCGTCTGCTTGCTTGATTTGCTCCGCTCTGTCTGAAGACCTTGTTCAAATTATTGGGGCAGCATTTGCTAAAGCAGAGTTTATTTCAAAAGCAGGCATGCATAGTATTCGAAGACATAGAAAAATACAGTTTAGAAATTTGTTAGATGAACCGGTGACTATGAAATGATCAGATACATCGCGACTTCTTCTGCCGTAGAATTTTGAGGGTCGTCCTCAAAATATTTCCCCAGTTAACTAGCCAATATTTCTGGCTGCTCTATATGCTGCAATTGGCTGAAATTGCTTCAGAATTTTGAGGGTGCCCTAGTTTCTGATGATGGGGAAAATAGAAATTTTATTGAATTGTGACCGAACCCACAAGGCTGCCTATGTATCCCCTCTTAAATGGGAATCAGGTCGCGCGTAGTTCAATTTACATCATATGAGGAGACATAAATAGCTTACATATAGATTGTTGACTGCATATGAATTGATAAGCTTTGGCCAGATTTTTCGGTCTATTTCTGCGAGTGTGAGGGCTCCTCATGCCAGTACTCTGTGAACCATGTAAGGACCTTGCCAGTTAGGAGAGAATTTTCCTTTGGCTTCATTTTGATGCAGAAAGATCTTCTTTAACACCAAATGTCCCGGTGTGAACTGTCTTGGTTTGATTCTTTTGTTGAAAGATCTGGACATTCTATTCTAATAAAGCTGGACGTGGCACACTGCATTCATCCTCTTTCCGTCTATGAGGGCTATTTGCTCATAGCGGCTCCTTATCCATTCTGCATCACTGAGTTCTGCTTCTTGGTGGACACATTGAATTGGTAGGTAGCTTCTGAGCTACTATGGATGTGCTTAACCCTGTCATATCATCGTATGACCATGCAAAGATATCCTCATATCCTTTCAAGAACTGAGTGTATTCTTATTTCTCTGGCGGTGAAATATGGTTGCTTATGCGGGTTTTCTTGACGGTTTTGGAATCTCCCAAGTTGACTATCTCGGTCTCGTCCATATTGGACCTCGGACTTTTCTCAAAGTTCTCCACTTCTCTGACAATCTTCTATGGTATTACATCTTCCTCTTCTGAATCTGTCCTTTCGTAGCGTTGTTTCATTACATGTCAGAGTTGCTTGTTCATCGAGATAGGAAATAGTAATGTTGTATGGATAAAGATACTAGAGAAAGGTGGTAATAATAAACATCAATTCATTGAAAGCGTTAAGCAAAATTGATTTTCAATAATTTAAATAACGTTTCGGAACATTGGAAATATTATTTAAAGCAAAACGCAAAAACAGAAATCTTTTTTCTAGAAAACCAAAATTTAAACAATGTTTTTCAGCCTTGCTACCTCGGGACACATTGGGCCCTCGGTGTTCTGGCAGTCTAGTTCTTGGGGAAGGACCTTCTCTCCACAGCTTGGATGGTATGGCCTTCCTCCTCCTCTTCCTCAACTATCACATTGCAATCTATATCTTCGTCTTTTCGGATCATTTCGAGGAGGAGGAGGTGGATGGCCTCTGGATATGGTATGATAAGCTGATGATGCCAGTATGCGTGAACCAACATTAGGGATGGGAATAATCAAAAGAAAGAGAAACAAAATGTAGCCAAGTCAGTAAGAGTTATGAAAAGAAGTATTTGTAGCATTTAAACACATATTGCAGGAATGTAAATTCGCATCCTATTTTGGAAGCCTCGTTGTACCCGAGGTAGGCCTAGCGACAAGTTGATTTGGAGAACTTAAATTCCACTAATTACCTCATTTCATTGATGTAAAATAGACAAATCCATAACGACTCTAAGATAAGATAAGATAAGTCACTACTGGCACTTGGACTTATTACATTTTGAAAAGCAAATAACCCTAATCTACTTTGTCCTAGAAGGACCTTCCCCAAGCTTGATCTTCCTAGATCCCTTGATAAGGTTCCCCAGTTCGCGCATGCCCAATAGTAGGTATACTCTTGCTAGATTTCCTCCTTCGCTTCCCTCAGTATTTTGGCAATCGGGGACTCTTTTCCTCGTCTTCCCCTCCAGCTCCATCAGACCCTGCCCCAGATATTCCAGCAGTTCATTAAACGTGATAGCAATTTCCCTCCATTCATTGATCAGTTCCATACCACTCTTGTGTTTCTCCAGACGCTCAGCCTCGAATTTTACGAACCCTTTTGCACTGTTTATTGTATTTCACTTGGGATTCAGCAACTTCGTCTATTACCCTTTTTCCCCGACCGATTCCCAACTCAACTATCCCTGCTATGTTGTCTTCCAACCATGATAGGTAAAAGCGTCATGCCTTACGTGATACCTGTCTGGCTAGATGTTGTCCCTTTCTACAATAATATGTAGGTGCCACATATGCTGAGCTTCACATTTTTACGGGATGTCGTCATCCTGAAAATCTGCCCTGTAATGAATCATTTTAGAAACTCGCAGTATGACTTGCTTCCTGCCTATTTGTCTCATAACCCTGATGGGAACATAAGGGATATTCCACTTAACCCAATCAACACTAATTGAGGAGCTTCCCTAGATCTGATGATGAACTCACTGGTAGGGAACAATTGGAACATCCATTGAACCTGGTCCTCAGTCAAATTGTCAAAAAACTGCACCCATTCTGTAGCATTCTCCAGTTGAGCAAACCTATCTGGGATGAAGGTCATTCTCTTAGGGTGATGAAAGACTATGTGATCATTCCACGGCCTTCGTGGAAACTCTTGGCGGTATCAACATCTCTGGAGGTGCTCTAGCAACCTAACCTGTAGCAACATATTACAACCCACGAAGTGTTTGAACCCCTTCTGGCAGCGATCCAAGGCCCGATATATGTCTTCTATAATCAGAGGAACGACAGTATATGTTTTCCCCTCGGTTCCTTCCATTAGAGTTTTAGTTACCATGGCTAGTCTGGTGTGAATCCTATCTCCTTTTATTGGAAACACTATCATACCCAGGAAGCATGCGACGAACACAAGAACCCTACGGTGAGTCCAACCGAGGGAGGTGATGGAAAATTCATCACCAAAGGCACGATAGGATTTTCTATGACCATATCATTCTTAGAGGTAGTCAACGGGTATGTAGGACCTCTTCAGGCACTCCAGATCGTCGTTCATTTTCAATCCCATCATTTTCAGAAACCCCTTAGTGGTACGATTCTCCGGTACAAATAAACCAAGAATTTCCTAAGGTAATCCAGCGAATCCCCATATCTCTTCGAAGAGAGGGGTCATTTCTATATTTCCATAATGGAACACAGACCTTTCTTTGTCCCAGAACATATTGGATGCGTCGATCAACATATTATTTGGTTGGATGTCCAATAAAGAGGGTATGTTTCTTTGGAACCTTTTCACACGGTCTTTGTCGCTTGGCAAAAGGTTCTCCCACCAATACAACAACAATGGTGGTATTCTTTGGAATATGCCGAACCTGGGGACTTCGTGCCTCATTTTCTGTAAAACAATTAAGGTTATACCCTTTCCCTCTCAAGATTCGACTACTTATACATAATTGATTAGCATATTGGCACCTATTTCTCCAAATTAATGCACAGATCGTGGTTGCGTCCGTTGAGATTATGGAAACCCCAGTGGACTTTTGGACAAGAATTTTCCTAAAGGGTTATTATATGGACAATATATTAACCCTGGTTAGGTTTAACCATGATGCATGTACAATAAATCAGAGTAAGCTTTCTATAGTGGTCTAGACTGGTATCCTCAAATGGAAATCTCGAGGGGGAAAGGCACGAAACCGTCGACTTCACCACTGATCGACTAGGTTTATTGCAAATAAGCCTTTCCGAATCTAAAGGGGTGATATGTAGGAAGAGCACAAACACTCATCAAGTGTTGCTAAGATATTGATTATGCACGAGTAGAATATGATGTTGAGCATGATTTATGCAACAGTAAATAGAACGTTGTCACATATTTGCACGTTAAAAGAAAATTATAAATGCGGTATTTAGTATTTGAAATGGCGTTTCATAAAAAAGGAAAGAAAACAAAGAGACAAGTCAGTTTCCATAATAAAGAGTAATAAAAAAAGAAAGAGAAATCATAAAGGCTTAAAAAAAAGGCAAATAAATTCACATAATGTGGGAAAGGGAAAGGGTGTGCAAGTATTAACAGAATAAAGCATGCTTAAAGACTAATTCACAAAAATCAAATTCGTTATGGTAAGAGCCTAGGTATATCCCCAGCAGAGTCGCCATACTGTCGCGCCACCTTTTTCCTCGCGGAGTCCGGGTTTCGATATTTTGGGACAATTCTTTTCCTTTTGGAGCGGGGTATGGAATTTGAAGAGTTGCCACCTAACAGATATCTAATTGAGCGTAAACAAAATATATAGCAATTTTATTAAGCGATGCAGTGAGTACCTATCAGATTGCCTACTGATTCTGTTACTTTCTCCGAATCTGGGCACGTTTAATTATCCTACACGCTTTCCTAAGTGATAACCGGGTAGAATCCTATAGACATAGTATCTAAGCTGTAAACTAGTTACTGATCTTTTAACAACCATATTTTACCTTTTAGCTTTTATAGGCATGCTTTTTATGTGCTGGAACGGGTTATAAGCATTAATTCATACAGACATGATATCTAAACACATAAAGTGATTTTTACATTTATTTCCTCTAGGCATGATGTCTAAGTGTTGAAACTATTTTACACTTATTTCCTATAGGCATGATGTCAAAGTGTCAAGACTAATTTTATATGTGTTACCTATAGGCATGATATCTAGGTGAGTAAGGCGTTGACCAGTTTCCAGGAAAGTTCAACAAAGAAGATCCTAGGAACATGATTTCTAATGCACACATAGAGATTTTGAAAACATGATTATTGATGTAGAATTCATAAACGACCTAGAAGCAAGATTTCTAGGATGCAGAGTGTGAAAATTCAGGATAATGAGATAAACCCTATAGGCATGATTTCTAATGCACATAAGGAATCACCACAACAACCTATAAGCATGATTTCTACCCGGATATGATAAAAGATATATAAAGATCCCTCCCCAACTTTAACTAATTACCCAATATATGTTTTACAGAGATTATTATTACACACCAATACAAATGAATTACATAATGAAAATCACTATACTATAGAGGGCCTTGGCAGGCCCAAAGTCAACCTCGAAGTTAGGCTCCAATCAAATCTGGAGTACACCAGTAGGTCATAATACAACAAATGGGCTTCTGGTGTGTCAAAGTTCCCAAGAGCTTCAGGGACCCCGGACAATGCTTACTCGATAACCTTTTCAAAGAAACATTTTTTGGAACATGTTTTGAAGGCCAGCCCCAGTGTGTCAGAGTTCGGAGGAGTCTCATGAACTCCTAGGCAGTGCTCACACTGGGGGGGAGGGGGGCAGGATCCTAGAGATGTAAGAGAAGGAGTTGAAATAGTATATAAAAGTAGGAGATAGTTTTAGGAAAGATAGTTTGGTCTTCTAGAAGTGAATAGAAACAGATTACAACATTAAAAACTACAAACATAACCACATTTAGCAGACTGAATTCAGACATGAATTCCAGTAGTTAAACAATCACTAGGAACACTAGAATCATAGACAGAACAGAGTCATAACTAAGTCAAACAAGGTTTCCCATGGTTGGAATTGACTTAGTTCACTAACTATTACCAGGTGAGCATATAAACATGTATTAAACAGAGAACAACATGCTGAAATTAAGTTACTAATCAGACAATCATACAAAAGGGGGTGGGGTACTAGGAATTAAACATGCTATTTTCAGAAATAAGTAAACAAATATCATAGGCTAAACAGAAACATGCTAAGGTAGACTAACTATACTAACACACAACACATGACAGGTTAATAGGTGTTTAGGCATGGTAGTAAGAGGGCAATAAATATAAACATAGACATGTTGGAATTTGAAGCACTAACCACACAACCATGTGCAACAAAGGGGTAACAAAGACTAAGGCATACTAGTCAAAAATTAAACTGGAAGCATGTCTTAAACATGACATATTGATGTTCGAAATAGGCTAATATAAATTACAAGGAAGGAGATGGCTAGGAGACAAATATCACATCAGAAGCATATTGAAATACATAGCACATAGAAGAGATCATGATAATAGAAATTGAGGCATACCAGTTAAGAGATAGAAAACAGGAAGTGAAGGCAAATAAGATCCAAGAGTCTAACGTTGGCTTTCAGCCGACTAGACAGAGAAGCAAATAGAAGTAATAGAAATAACTACAATTGAGAGTGTGGGTAAGAGTAAGAGTTTGTCTGTGTATTTTCTATGCCTTTCTATGCGTGTTCGTATTTTTAAAAGTCATAATGGGGGTTTATATAACACTCATTAGAGTAGACAAATAAGGCAAGGAAGGTTTAGAGGTATACGAATAAATTAACCAGTTTATTGGGGCTAAACTCAATCAAGTAATTCAACACAATCCGGAAAACACCCCTTCAATTAGGGCGAATCAATTAGCATCTAAGTTAGAGGATTTAATAATGTAAAAAAATAAATCAGAGACCATTTAGGGACTGGTTAAAACAATCAAATTCCATAAATTAGGCTAGTAACATAATTAAGGAAAGTAGTATCAATTATGAGTCACGAATAAGGAAAAAAAAGTAAAAATCATAGAGAAATACCAATCTTAAAAGAAAAAAATAATTTCAAACCCTAATTAGCGAATAAAATCAGTTATCCTCTATTAATTTAGAGGACGAAGAATAACGGGTAAATATCATAACAAGTAGTGAAATTGTTAGAAACCCTAGGGAGTCGAACATTGAAATGAAAATCAATCGAACAAGTAAAGAGAACCAGATTTAAACATTTAAAAAAATTTAGATTTTTTTCAGAAACTTAAAGATGAATCCCTAGCTTTAGAGAAAACAAAAAATCGGTTAATAATAAGAAAAAAAATAGTATATCTTTGAAGAGAAATATCAGCTAAATTCAAAAACATCTCAAATCTATAGAGATCTGAACCGGCTCAAATATTAAGAGACTAGGGTTTCAAAAAATGACAGAGGTGAGAAAGAAATCTGGTCTGGAATCATAGATTTAAGCCGTAAACATGAAGACAACAATACTCACAAACATGCAGATGAACACATGCAGGTTCATCGAGAAAAATGAAAGGGTTTGGACCGAATCTGAGTTGAATCTCTTTGAGATTCCAGCAAACCAACAAAGAAATCGAATAGATAGTAGATACAGGAGGCCGGATGGGGCCTAAAATCAAAGGGAAACCCCATGGATTGAAGGGTTTCTGGTGACGTCGCCTAGGGTTAGGGGAGAGTTTGAGAGAGAATGGAGGAGGGAAGGGATTTGGGGGCGGCAAAATTGGAGAATTGAGTAGGGTTTGGGGGGTTTTCGGTAATTAAATATGGTGACCACATCCTGGACCGTTGATCTCTGAGATCAACGACCAGGATTTGATCTGCTGGTTGGGCGAGTGAGATAGAGATTGGGCTTTGGGTATTTTAATTGGGCTAAGGGTAATGGTTTGAGCCAGATCCGAAAAATAAAATTAAATTAAAAGAGGTCATTTGTTAAATACCCAATTAATTTGATAAATAAATTATAAAATAGCTAATAAATAATAAAAATTCTATTGATGCATAAAAATAATTTAAAATAAATACTTAATTTTATAAAAATACAAAATGTCATTTTCTCTTGAAATAAAGTAATTATGCACTTGTGGGCTATTATTGCAATTATAACTCTAAAATATAAATATGGCTATTCGTGAAATAATTAAAACTTACCATAGATATAAATGATAAAATTAAGAAAATAAAATTATCATAAAACCATTTGTGATGCAATTAGTACTTATTTATATAATAAAAATACTTGGATAAATTAATTAAAAATCCTTTAAAAAGTGCAGAAATTATGACAAAATATTAATCGATGCTCATGCATTGTTTTGAAGATATGTATGCATTTGAAAATAATATAGGAAAAAATTGAGTATCAATAGGGATACTCGGGAAGGTGACTCAACTCGAACCTATGACGGATCTACATAAACCGGTGGTGGTCTACTAGTGCCCCCCCCCCCTCAACAGCTTTACCTTTCTGAATAGCCATAGTCATTCATGAATCAAGCATCTTTCACACCCCGAATTCGGGGATCGTGACCGACGTTCAACCAAGATAACCCGGCCGAGCAAGCCTTTACAATACCTTCTACCCGAACTTACTCATGTATAATAGTAAAATCTAATTCGTTAATTTATCAGTAGGGAGGATCAAGTAAACAACAACACCAATTAATTATTAGCAGTTTAATGTGGAACGTGGTACGATTACAACATTACTAGTTTGACTTTCCCCACAACAACATACCACCCACGCTATGTATATGGAGCCTCTATTAGATACAAAAGAGTACAATAATAGTGCTGACAACAAGGCTTCGACTATACCTCAAACATGTGATAAAATGAACAAAAGATACATGACCTCGATTGAAGTGGGGCTCACCAAGTCAGCTAGGAAAAGAGTGTAGTGCTATCGCTGATCATTACCACCTGTTGTGGAACCACCTGCATCCATTAAAGATGTAGTCCCCCTGGCAAAAGGGACGTTAGCACTTTCGAATAGTACTAGTATATATGATGAAACACTCTCTCAAAGAATCAAGAAGTAATGAAAGTAAGGAAAGTCATAATATCAGTTAAAGCCTCAAACAATTACAAAATATCAAATTAGAGATAGGATACGTTTTCAATTTCTTTCCAAATTTTAAGTTCGGAAATCTTTGGTACCGGTATACCACTATTCACAGTTACGATTACAATTTCCTACACAGTCATCACCATTGGCATCCGACCATGACCCGATTGGCTAGGACGTCTCATGCAAGACATCAACCAAATCAAAATTTTAATTTCAATTTCTAACACACTCACCACTATGTGTGCAACATGTCGTCCGACCACGACCAGATCGGCTAGGCCGTCTCATGTGAGACATCACCCATTTATATCAATCATCTCATTTCATATTTCTTGCACAAATCTTCATTTCAATGGCACTAATGGTCACAATTGTATTATTTCTCTTGGCACAGTCGTGTTTCCTATTTCACATTTTGCATTAGGTGTTTCGTATTTCATGTTTTGTATTTGTACGACCCAATTTACCTTCTGTTGGATGTCGTGATGGCACCTATTCTATGGGACTAGATAAGCCAACATTAACTGAATAATAACAATATTTAAACTAACATATGACCACTTTGAAATAGATCTCTTAAAAATTTTATAATCCCAAAACTTGTATAAGGATAAACAATGCAATACAAAAACTAGAAGGTGACTCCGAAACCTGCGAACGCAGCGACAAGTTTACCTTGAGTTTCCACAACAACAATCCACACAGCTACTAACGATCAACTGAATTCGAAATACATGGATCTGCATAAAAATTGTGCAGAAGCGTAGTATGAGTTCACCGAAGAGGTACACAACAAGTATCACGACTAACCTCAGTGGAATAGTAACGAGAGACAATCAAGATACCTATTGGACTAGATAACCTAGACAAGTATAAGTGTAGAAACAAAAAAGTACGATATCTATATAAAGACTATGCATAATGACAAATAATACGTTAATTGCAGTAAGAAAAGGAAAGCAACAACTAACAGTGGAAAAACATAATAATGACATAGTAGAATGATCGGAACACAGTTTAAATCCGGTAATCACAAATGAAGGAAAGGCAAAGAGCAACTCAACAAAATGACTGCTTTCACACCAGGTTTTAGCCATTAACCTCCACGAGGTACTGAACCTCAGAATATCCACATTTTCACGGGTCCCTATTCCGGAACACGCATTGTCTCGCCACACGTGCATAATAATATTCCCAACTTGTCTCGCCACATGTGCATAATAATACTCCCACCTTGTCTCGCCACATGCACAAACACAAAGATATAGCCCGCCTTGTCAAGCCGCATGAGCAATAATCAACAGTAATAATAACACGGCAGAAACCTCGTGCAACAAGGCCCTAATTGCACGGCAAAAACCTCGTGCATCATAATAACAACCGCATGGTAGAAACCTCGTGCCCACAACACTGAGTACCACAACCACAATGATAATAACAAAATAATAAGACAAGTAAATCAATTCATGAACTTTTGATCACAAAGAAATAGTAGAACTACTTCATAAGGAATTACCACAATAGAGAATACTAGTCATAATAAGAACAATTCAACAAGCGAGAAATAATATGCAACAATGGTCCCATAAAGTACAGTTCAACAACAAGGGAGATATCACGAGTCAATAATTACAAATAAGGATAAGTCAACTAAGATATAAGATACCTAAACTTCTCTTAAGGTTGATCAATTATGAAAAAGATACAACAAATTCAATTAAGAGTAGGTAGCGGGAAGATAGTCATGGTCTCAATTATGGATAAAAAATTACAGAAGAGATAATTATACTTTTAATTAAGTAGAATCGATTAGGGAGGGATAACATGTCAATAGAAGATGTAACAACTTCAGTTAAGTCATATAATTGGCAAATAGGCAATAAGAGTGGATCAGGAAGGAATTAATTCCAATTAAAGCAGGTGGAGCTGAAATTAGTAAATCAGAACTTAATCATAACAAAAATAACTTCATACTCAGTTAATACAAGGACCTAAGAACCCTAAAAGACCATCTTTCCAAAAATAAGCCCGAGCACGTACTCGTCACCTCGCGTACATGGACATCACATGATACAATTAGCATAGAAGTCTCAAATCCTAAGGGGTAGTTCCCCCACACGAAGTTAGGCAAGATACTTACCTCAAAGAATACATATCGATAACTCAATAGAACAAATAAAACTCATGAAAAACTATTCTGAACCATAAAGCCTCAATCTTTATCAAAAACAATAAATCAACCCAAAGGTCGACCCCCAGGACGCACCTCGGAACCCGACAAATTTCACAAAATCCGAACACCCATTCTGATACGAGTTCAACCATACCAGATATATCAAATTTCGATACCAAATTCGTCCCTCAAATCATCATTTTACTTTTTGTGAGTTTTCTTAAAAATTTCCATTTTTCCGCATCTCAAAGACTAATTTAATGATAAAAACAAATATATAATCATGGAATACAATAAATTTTAGGTAAAAAACATTACCCAATCGATTTTCTTGAATAACCCACAAAGAATCGCTCAAAATCGAGCTCTAGAACTCCAAAAATGGTGAAAATGGCTAACCCTCGGAATAAAGTACTATATATTCTGCCCAGGTATTGACATCGTGATTGCGGAAAAGGATCTGTAATCGCAAAGAGGAAATGGCTACTTCCGGGAACTAGTGCTACGCGATCGCGAACAAATATGTGCGATCACGAAGAAGGAAAATCCAATGGCCCTGGAACTAGGCTACGCGAACGCGTGAAGTAGCACGCGAACGCGAAGGAGGGGAAAGCATGTGTACGCATTCGCGGACTGAAGAATGCGAACACGTAGAGAAAATGGTAACCAGCGCCTTGCTCCTAATTTCTACTACGTGAACACGGAGGGGAAGAACCAAATATCATGCCTGTAGCGACCAAAGCAGGTGCATGTCTTGCTTAATCAATGAATCTAATGAAAGTGAAGCTGCCTCGATCAGGCTACCTAACTCATACGACCGCCACCACTAATTAGTCACTCCCCTGAGCTGGAACGTAATAAAAACAACTCCACTCATCTCCACAATACCCATAGTATGAAGAATGCGGTGACATTCCTCTAGAAAACCCTGTGCACCCTCTGAAGCCAAACCACTGAAAGTAGGAAGGTCATACTTTTTGGACCTTTCAAGTCTAAGTTGTTCTTAATCAGATGTTGTTGCCCTAGCCACGGGATGAACTAGAACCGCAAGTCCAAAATAACCAAACGAAGATGTTGAAATCATCCAAAACCCATTTCGGAGCCGTTTACACAAAATTCAAATTTCGGTCAACTCTTACCATTTAACTTCCAAAATTAGAATCATTATTCCGATTTGATTACAAGTCATCCGGTAACTGACACGACCATGCACGTAAGTAGATACACATATTACAAATCTGCTCAAGACCTTATGCTGCCGAATGGGACTTAAAGTCTTAAAAAGACTGGTCGAGTCGTTACAATATTTTCTGCACATCTTTTACTTTCAACCATCTTCATGGACTTTCCAATAACAACGAATTTCTATTCAAGACATTTAAGCATAAATTTGAACAAATATGGGGTTTAGGCACATTACGATTTCTTACATAATCTTTCATAAGCTTTCATTTGAAACACAACTTGAAGTCAACGAATTTAGATATGCAACCCATACTTTGAACACATTCTCAAATAGCAGTACAACATAACAAGAGAATTTGAATTATATATTGATTACGGATGTCTTTTAACATCAGCTTATCCGGGTAATTGATTCACAATAAGCAACTCGGGACTTACATGGATAATGTGGTGTTAAATTTTGAAGAGAAAAGTTTAGCCAACATACATCACTTGAGCTTCTTTAACTCGAAAACGTTCTGAACTCTTAGCAACTTCAATCTATTTTAGAAATATGGCAATTGAACCCAAAATTAGGAAGATGATCATGGTTCTAGCTCATATGAGAATTTTATCAAGCTCTCGATGTACAATAAGGTTTCAAGGTCCTTTTATAGAGGATTCCATCATCCCACAATCCAATCTTTACCAGTTTTAGCTCAACAATCTCCCTACATCCCATGATCAAACATGCATGAAAAAATAAACAACTCCTTTACCCATGAATTATCTTACTAATTTCCCATTAGTAGTTAAATTTTTAAATTAAGTGTTAGGGTGTAGAATCTTACCGCTAGGATGAAGACTCAGTGTGCTTTACTTGTTAATATTCCATGATTTGGCCAATGATTGATGACAATGGCTTAGAATTCCTCTTCTCACTCTAGAACACCTTCCCCTCTCTCTAAAATATAGTTTTATCTTTCTAAAATGACCCCAAATAGTGTTTTTGAAAAGGGGGTCAGGTTATAAAAACCCAAAAATGAAGCTCTAAAATGGGATCTGCGGTCACATATGCGACCTCATAATACTTCTGCAGTTCGTAAATGGGCCATGAAATGGCCGTCCATAGCTGGGTTGGTCTGCATCACTCTGTAGCCGTTATGCATTCCGCAGCCCTGTCTTGCCATCATGTAATGCACCGCAAAC
>ML407346.1:0-24767 GCA_005239525.1 Nicotiana knightiana | reverse complement strand
TATTTAATATTTTACCTTTACTTCCTCCTTCTTGTAGTCTTATAGGTTCCTCTATAGGCATCCGTTTTCCTGATGGTTTTACATTTTCTATTTCTTGACCTAATCTATATACCCTTCTTCTAGGTACATTTCCCGTACTAGTATCTACTGTACTTTGATGAATTGTTCTCTGAAATGGACTAGGACTTGAACTAGTTGATTCCATTAATTCATTTAAACTTATTAAAGATTCTGTCTCTGTTTCTTCATAACTATCCTTTATTTCTTCTAAAATTTTATCAAATTTTTCTTATTTTTTTTGTGAAATATTTTCTGATCTATATCCCCAATTGTCCTTTCTTAATTTGCATTTCCTAAAATGTTCTTATGTTTCACTCAGAGTTAAACTCCCGAGTTTACATGCTTTACAGTTAAAAGTCATGTCTTTATTTTCTCTAACTAATATCCTAGCTTTTTCTAATGCTTTGTCTACTTCGAATTCATCTTGTATTATTTCAATATTCATACATTCACTGTCTTCTACCGTACTTTATGTTCCATCATTTACTTCCCTATGGGCGGTATAATTATAATCAGTGAACCTTATTGAAGTTTCTCCCCTAGAATTTGTATACATTAAATAAGATTCTGGTTTTAATATTTTTGGTTTTGCAAAGTCCTCTAGATTCCATTCTAATCCTGCATATTCTTCTGGGTCTATTTTGATGGTGACTATTAGTTTTATTCCCTTATTTCTCATTACTTCTACTACATCATCTACCTTAATTTTAAATTTTGTATTACTATTTGTTGCCATTTTTCCTATAAATCCTACGCATATTAATAAATTATTTCCGTTATTCATTTCTTCATATCCTTTAGTTTGTATTCCTATTTTAATTATTTTTTCCGAATTCTACTAAGTTTATCATGAAATCTGGGCTTATATAGAATATTCCTCCATTATTCGTCATATCTACTTCTGTTAAACCTATTATAGATTTCTTTTGGTCAGACCATCTATCATCATATACTACAACCAATACCTTAGTTCCTAAGTTTTTTCTAGTTAATCCTATTACTGTTAATCCCATATGCATCAAATTCTTTTTGTAGTTTTTTATTTGTCTTACTGATTATGAGTTGATTAAATTTATTGTTGCACCTTTGTTTCCTATAACTGATAATTGTTCTTCTCTGTAATGTCTATATAATTGTGAATTATTCAAAAAATATCCTACGTTATATAATGCTTTTTGGTTGAGTAGTCTCAATTGATTTTGTTGAAATATTTGTATATCTTTATCTATATCTATTATTTCGTCTAATTGTTTTTCTTCTTCTTGTTCTTTCCTAGTTAGGATTCTTGTTAGCATATTATTGCCTATTTTGTTGTCTGAGAAACTTACTCTAGATCTTACTTCATTCGTTGTTTTTGTCCTACTTGAAAAAAGGTCCATTTTTTAGGCCTTACTAATTTAAGTTTTTCTTTTTGGTGTGTTATTTCTACCTTTTTTAATTGTTCTATTAAATCTTCTACCTCCCTATTCTTTGGGTTTTCTATTTCGGTTTTTAATTCTTTGTCCTTAATAATTTTATCTAATTTTTATTAAGTTCTAAGAGTAATGCTATTATAGTATTATTTTATTTTATTTGTATTTGGTCTGATTTTCCTTGAGGAACATATTCTGTAAGTCCTTCTGGGCTAGACTAAAATTTTTCTGCTAATTTTAATGCTTTCTCGTATACCTGTCCTAAATCGTTCATGAAAGAGAGATTTCTTTTATTGTCCCTAGTGTTTATTTTAAGGTGTTTATCTCACTTGTTAATACTTCTACTTGATGCGTTATTTTTTCTATTAATTTGGTTGTTTGTACTTCTAATTCTTTAGGTTTTTCTGTAATAGTTTTAACCAGTTTTTCTATCTCGTTTTTAGTGAGTATTTTTTCGAGGTTAAACTTATTATTTAAGAATTTTATTTTCCTGTCTATCTCTAGTTCTTGAGACTTTAAGAAATCAAAATTCTGTTCTAATTTTTCTAAAGTCTTTCTCTGTTTAATTTGTAATGATTCTACAATTTCTAGTATTCTTAGTATGCTTTTATTATTTTCGTGAGATTTTTCGCTAAGGTTAATTATTAAATCTATCAACGTATTATATTGTTTATCTTCTGTATGTAATATATGTTCTCCACTATTAAAATTACACTTTATAACGAATTATCTTTTAATATTTTATATCTCTTTTCTGGATGTATTTTTAGATCTAAATATTCTAACTTCTTTAATCTATCTATTTTTATTAGCCTAATGGTATCCAAATTTTCTTATTCTTCAAAAAATTTATTCTTTGGTTTTTCAAATATATTTCACCTTCTATATATTGTAATTCCCACTCTAAAACATATATTGTTTCTTTACTAATACTACATTTTATTATATAACTATGTTTTTTTGTTTCTATACGCAATTCAAGATTTCGTTTGGTATTAATTATTAAATCAGATTCTTGTATCTGTTCAGCTAATTCCAAAGTTGTCGTTAAGAGATTTCTAACCTTTTTTAAATTTTTCTTTGTAAGACTCCACTTAAGATCCAATAACTAAAGGCTATTCGTTTAGTTAAAGGATGTTGTCTCATAAATATTATTTATCCTGATGGGATATGTTTTATCTCATTTCTGATTGTCCTAAGATAATCTTTTCTCGTTCTATTTCTATGGTGAATGTTTCTATTTCTGAAATAATACGATTTTTAAGTTCTGGATTGTTTAATTTGCCTGCTTCTGGTCTTTCGCAAATAGCTAATTATATTTCTAACCGATCTATATAGTCTGTATATGTCACGACCCATTTCCGGAGTCGTGATGGCGCCTGTCGTGGAACCAGGCAAGCCACTCATTTTATCTAACTAACAACAATTTCCCATAAAATGCCCCTTTTTAACAAATTCTGAAATTTATAATAAAATAATAAGCCTAGTATTTTGGGAAAACATTTTATAAAACTCAAAAGACCAAATCCTACAAATCCCGGATCCAGTGTCACAGTCATGAGTTTATAATAGTTAATAAAATCAAAAGAAGTGACTAACATAGTCTGAAAATAAATACGGCATGTAGAAAGGAAAGAGAAGACGAGATCAAGGTCGTCAGCTGCTACCTCGTCACCCCTGATGAAACTGATGTGCTCCCTGACCCGAGCTGAACTCCTTTGTAGCTGGATCTGCACGCAAGGTGCAGGGGGTAACGTGAGTACACCAACTCAGTAGTAACGAAACCAAACTATAGGTTGAGAGGTAGTGACAGACTAAACCTCCGACAATTCAAACAACGGTATATAAATTGGACATGACAGTAATATATCAGGAAATAAATACGATGTATCAAGAGATGTCAGTAACCTTGCATACTAGCATGAATGCATATGGAATCATGAATGATGTCTACTCATTAATCGAGCTCTCATAAGGTGGTCCACTCAGTACTAGAATACGACCTTCAGGCCCAGGGAAGTCCATCCCGGATATTACATAAACATAAGTGACACAGTCACTAAGTACTGAGGAAAACGGCTGATCCAGCCCCCACGGAGAAATCCATCTCCGAAACATAATAACCACGGAGAAATCCATCCCCGGAATATCTGTGCGCTCACTGGGGGTGTAAAGACTCCGGAGGGGCTCCTTTAATCCCAAGCGTTATATCAAGCCAACGAAGGCATGATTTCAGGATCGCTGCGATGTGCAGTCTGACCTCGTAACTGTCTAAAAACCAGGCTTCAAGCCTCACTCAGTCAGTGCCTCCCCGTCTCACTCACAATTCTCTAACATATGCAAATCAGACCAATGACAATATAGAATAACTAGCAACTTACGAGACTGAGGCATGAAACATATACTATAACAGGACTGAGTTCATGAAAGCAATAATCATAAATAGAGACAGTATTAATCAATCATTTTAGTCGAAACACATCGGCGTGAAGCCTTAGCATTTATACTTAGCATGATTTCTATTTCGTTTCAGGTAATTACTGCTTTCACAGTACAATATCAATCTAGGATAACCAATAACCGGTGCCATGGGATGAGCCAGGCTACAAATACTCGGTAAACGCCTGCATGCCCGTCACTTGGCAAGTGCGTCACCTTAATTAACAACAAATATCAAATAGTTTGGGGTTTCGAACCCTCAGTTCCAAGTTTAGAAGCGTTACTTACCTCAAAACTGGCTAACGCACTACTCCGCGGTGCCCTTGCCTCTAAATTCAGCCTCCGAGTGCTCCAAATCTACCAAGTTCAGATTTTTATCATCAATATATGCTTAAGGAACAATTACCAATTGAAAATATCAAAATTCACCCAAAAATCCGAAACTGGTCAAAACCGACCCCGGGCCCACATCCCGAAATCCAAAAACTTTTTTACCAAACTGTTCTTCGTCCTCTCACGAGTCCGTACATATAAAGAACACTAAATTCGGAGTCCAAATGATCCCTCAATCACCATTTTAGATATTCAACTCCCAAGCCCTAATCACCCAAATTTACACTGACTTTTCCCTAATTTTCACCATAATTCCGACCTTTAATCACATGTAAACGAGTTTAGAGCCCAAAGATCTTACCTTGGTGAAGAACTATCGAATTCCTTCTTCATAACCCTTCAAAAAACTTCAAACCCGTAGAAAATATTTAGAAAATGGCTAAAATTCACGAAGGCCGTTTTTTATACCTTCTGTCCAGTGATCTCGCACTTGCGATCACTTACTCGCACCTGCGGCTTCGCAGGTGCGATGCCGCCTTCGCACCTGCGATATCCCCTGGGGTCTCATAATTTTGCACCTGCGATACTCCTTCCGCACCTGACATCGCAGGTGCGACAAATTCCTCGCACCTGCGGAGTCCCCTCACTTGGCCAATTTCCGCACCTGCGGTGCCTCGCCCACTCCTGCGGGACCGCACCTGCGGCTCCCCATCCGTAGGTGCGAAAACACAAGAACAGCACTCAACAGATTTCCCTAAGGCCAAAAATGCCCGATAACCACCCGATATCAATCTTGAGCCCCTCGGGACCCCAACCAAAATTACCAACGCATCCCATAACATCATTCAAACTTAGTTGCACTCTTAAAACACCAAAACTAACATCAAAACACCAAATTTACATTGGATTCAAGCCTAAGAACTTTGAAATTTCTAAAATCCACCAATGATGCCGAAACCATCCAAAACAACTCCAATTAACCTGAAATTTTGCAGACACATCCAAAATGGCATTACGAACCTGTTCCAACTATCGGAATTCCATTCTGACCCCGGTAGCCTATTTTTCACTGCCAACCGGAAATCGCCAAAAACTAACTTTCGCCAATTCAAGCCTAATTCTACACCGGACATCACAAAAATATTTCGAACACACTCCTAAGTCCCAAATCACCTAACGAAGCTATTCGAGCCATAAAATCCGCATTCTGAGGTCGTTTACCAATAAGTCAACTCTCCGTTGACTTTTCTCATTATAAGGCTATCTTTAAAGACTAAGTTACTGAATTCTCATTTAACTATCCCGATTTCAAGCTTATCAAATCTAACGCATCAATAATAGAATGACCAATCTATAACACATCAATAAAAGTACTTTAAATGCAGGTTTTTACCTAATGACGGACCGGGTCGTTACATTCTCCCCCTCTTAAACAAACGTTCGTCTTCGAACGGGTCTAGAAACATACCTGGATCTCCCGCTTGGTCTCCTAAGTAGCCTCCTCCACTAGCTGGCCTCTCCAATGCACCTTTACTGAAGCTATCTCCTTTGACCTCAACTTTCTGACCTCACGAGCCAAAATAGCTACTGGCTCTACCTCCTAAGACATATCATCCTCAAGTTGAACTGTGCTGAAGTCTAACACATGAGATGGGTCGCCAACACATATTCTGAGCATCGACACATGAAATACCGGGTGAACACTCGATAGACTGGGTGGCAGGGCAAGTCTATAAGCCACCTCTCCAACCTTCTGAAGCACCTCGAAGGGACCAATAAACCGCGGACTTAGCTTTCCTCTCTTTCCGAACCTCATAACACCCTTCATGGGTGATACCTTCAGCAGTACCTTATCCCCTTCCATAAAAGATACATCCCGAACCTTCAGGTCCGCATAACTCTTTTGTCTAGACTGCGCCGTGCGAAGTCGCTCCTGAATCAACTTCACCTTCTCCAACGCATCCTGAACCAAATTTGTGCCTAATAACTTAGCTTCCCCAGGATCGAACCAACCAACCGGCAATCTACACCTCCTACCATATAAAGCCTCATACGGGGCCATCTGAATACTGGAATGATAGCTGTTGTTATATGCAAACTCCGCTAGTGGCAGGAAGTGATCCCATGAACCACCAAAATCAATCACACAAGCCCGCAACATGTCCTCCAGAATTTGAATAGTCCTTTCCGACTGCCCATCGGTCTGAGGATGAAATGCAGTGCTCAACTCTACCTCAGTACCCATACCTCTCTGTACGGCCCTCCAAAATTGATATGTGAACTGAGTACCCCTGTCAGAAATAATAGAAACTGGAACTCTATGCAACCGGACAATCTCCTTAATGTAAATACCAGTTAACCGCTCTGAACTATACGAAGATCTGACATGAATGAAGTGCACGGACTTGGTCAATCTATCCACAATGACCCAAATAACATCAAAACTCTTTGAAGTTCATGGAAGCCCAACTACAAAGTCCATGGTGATCCGTTCCCACTTCCACTCCGGAATATCTAACCTCTGAAGTAGTCCACCCGGTCTCTGGTGCTCATACTTGAACTGCTGGCAGTTGAGACACCGTGCTACATACTCAACAATATCTCTCTTCATCCGCCTCCACCAATACTGCTGCCTCAGGTCCTGGTACATCTTCGCGGCACCCGGATGAATAGAACACCGCGAACTGTGAGCCTATGCTAATATTAATTCCTGAATACCATCCACATTGGGCATGCAAATACGTCCCTGCATCCTCATAACCCCGTCATCATCGATAATCACATCTCGGGCATCACCCCGATGAACTCTATCCTGAAGAACTAACAAGTGGCGGTCATAATACTGTCGTGCCTTAATCTGATCAATTAAAGAAGACCGGTAAGCCATGCTAGCTACCACTCGCTGAGGGTCTGACAAATCCAATCTCACCAACTGTCCTGCTAAAGCTTGAACATCAAGTGCTAACGGTCACTCTGCTATTGAAAGGTAAGCTAGGCTCCCCAAACTCTCGGTTCGGCGACTCAAGGCATCGGCCACTACATTGGCCTTTCCCGGGTGATACAGAATAGTTGAGTCATAGTCCTTAAGAAGCTTTAACCATCTCCTCTGGCGTAAATTCAAGTCCTTCTGCCTTAGCAGATACTGCAAGCTACGATGATCAGTGAAGATCTCACAATGTACCCCATACAAGTAATGCCGCCAAATCTTTAAGGCATGAACAATGGCAGCTAACTCAAGATCGTGCATTGGATAATTCTTCTTATGTACCTTCAATTGTCTGGACGCGTAGGCAATCACCTTACCGTCCTGCATCAAAACCGCTCCCAATCCAACTCTAGAAGCATAATTATAGACTGTGTAAGAACCCGAACCTGTAAGCAATACCAATACTAGAGATGTAGTCAATGCTGACTTGAGCTTTTGAAAGCTCTCCTCACACTCATCGGACCATCGGAATGGAGCACCCTTCTAGGTCAATCTGGTCAAATGTGAAGCAATAAAAGAGAATCCCTCCACAAACCGATGGTAATAACCTTCCAAACCCAAGAAACTCCTAATCTCCGTAGCTGAGGACGGTCTGGGCCAACTCTGCACCACCTCTATCTTCTTCGGGTCCACCTGAATACCTTCACTAGACACTATGTGACCCAAGAAAGCTACTGAACCAAGCCAAAACTCACATTTGGAGAACTTTGCATAAAGTTTCTCCTCCCTCAATCTCTGTAACACAACCCTCAAATGTTGAGCGTGTTCCTCCTGACTATGAGAGTACACCAGGATATCATCAATGAACACAATAACGAATGGATCAAGGTAAGGCTAAAGCACGATGTTCATCAAATGCATGAACGCGGCTGGGGCATTGGTCAGCCCAAAAGACATAACCAGAAACTCATAGTGGCCATATCTGGTCCTAAAAGCGGTCATTGGAATATCAGGACCCCGAATCTTCAGCTGATGGTACCCAGACCTCAAATCGATCTTGGAGAACACTCTAGCTCCCTGAAGCTGATCGAACAAGTCATCAATACGGGGCAAAGGATATCGGTTCTTCACCGTAACCTTGTTCAGCTGCCTATAGTCAATGCACATACGCATGGATCCATCCTTCTTTTTTACGAACAACACCGTTGCACCCCAAGGCAACACACTAGGCTGAATGAACCCCTTATCTAGGAGTTCCTGAAGTTGTTCCTTCAATTCCTTCAACTCTGCTGGGGCCATGCGGTAAGGAGGAATAGAGATAGGCTGGGTCTCAAGCAATAGGTCGATACCAAAATCAATGTCCCTGTCAGGTGGCATGCCTGGTAGGTCTGCTGGGAAAACGTCTGAGAAATCACAGACCACGGGGACAGACTCAATGGAAGGAGTCTCACTACTAACATCCCTCACAAAGGCCATATAAGACTCACACCCCTTCCCAATCAGACGATGAGCCTTCAGAAAAGAAATCACCCGACTAGGCACGTACTCTACCGAACCTCTCCACTCAATCCTTGGCAATCCAGGCATCGCTAAGGTCACGGTCTTGGCGTGACAGCCGAGAACCGCGTGGTATGGAGATAGCCAATCCATGCCTAAAATCACATCGAGGTCAACCATGCTAAGTAATAATAGATCTGTCCGGGTCTCCCAACCCCCAATAGATATAGTACAAGTACACTCGGTCTACCACAACAGTATCCCCCACAGGAGTCGACACATGAACAACTGAAAACAATGACTCACGGGGTGTATCCAAGAAATGTGCAAAGTATGAAGAAACATATGAATACGTAGAACCAGGATCAAATAATACTGCAACATCCCGGTGACAGACTGAGATAATACCTGTAATCACTGCATCTGAAGCCATGGCATCTGGTCTGCCCGAAAGTGTGTAGAAACGGGCCTGCCCTCCACCTGGCCGACCTCCCCCTCTGGGGCGGCCTCTGCCTGCCTGAACTCCACCCCTGGCTGCTTGAGCGGGGGGTGTAGTAACTGGTGCTGAAGCTGGAGGCTGGTTCCTGTGCTGAAATGAACTACCAGTAAGGTGGGGACAATACCTCTTGATGTGACCTAAATCCCCACACTCGAAACAACCTCTACCAGCAATTAGCGATGGGGACTGAAGGGAACCCCTGGGACCTGGGTAGCTGCTAGAAGAACCATGTGCTGAGGAACCCTGAACTGATGGTGGACGATATGAGCTCCGGGCTGGAAGTGCATTGAATGAGGAACGGTCCGGATGAGAGCTAGGGGACCGTGTTCTGATGAAGCACCACTGTAAGCTGGACGGACTGGTGGAGGAGGCCTGAATGGTCTGCCTCTGCTGTGCCGGGACTGACGTCCCGAGTGATCACCACTATAACTACCAGAACCTCGAGGCCTCTTGGCCTCCCTCTCAACACGCTCCTGGTGGCGCACTGACTCAATCTCCCTGGCTACATCAACTACCTCCTCAAAAGAAGCACCAGATACCCTCTCTCTGGTCAGAAAAACCCGTAGATGGTAAGAAAGACCATCAACAAATCTCCGAATCCTCTCCCTATCTGTGGGAACTAGCCAGATGGCATGATGGGCTAACTTAGAGAACCTCATCTCATACTGCGTCACGGTCATGTCTCCCTGACGTAATTGCTCGAACTCTCTGCGCAGCTCCTCTCTACGAGACTGTGGTATATACTTCTCCAGAAACAGAATGGAGAATGGGTTCCATGTAAGGGACGCTGCATCAGCGGGTCTGCGCCTCTCATAGGCCTCCCACCAAGCAAGTGCAGCTCCTGAAAACTGAAAGGTAGTGAATGGGACCCCGCTGACCTCTAATATCCCTGCAGTACGTAGTATACTCTGACACTTGTCCAAGAAAGCCTGGGAATTCTCACCCTCTGTGCCCCTAAAAGTCGGAGGCTGGAGTCTGCTGAACCTATCCAACCTACGCTGCTCATCGTCAGCTAAGGCTAGGACCACATAATCATGTGCCGGAGCAATCTGCTGCACTGGGGTTGTCCCAGGTGTCTGAAGTCCCTGGGTGACCTGCTCAGGTGTCCGGGCAGCTGGAGTCTGGATGCCTCCCCCAGCCTGAGAAGTAGTAGCAGTAGTGGACATAGCGATGGCCTATACCAAGCTGGTGCACACCGTCAAAATATGGGCTAGGGTCTCCTGAAGACCCGGAATCACAATAGGCACTGCTGGTGCCTGAGTCTGCCCCGCTGGAATCTCAGCTGCGGGGAACTGCTCCTGAGTAACAGGAGGGTCCACAGGTGCTGCCCCGGCTGCTGTGCGGGCTGCACCCCTCTCTCTCCACGGCCGCGACCACGGCCTTGACCTCGGGTTGGTCCTGCTGGGATCTGGTCTCCACTATCATTAGCACGAGTCCTCACCATCTGTGAGAGAATAAAAACAACAGAAGTTTAGTTTCAAAGTTCAACAGAGTCGCACGATAGAATTCAAAGAACGTGAGATTTTTCCTAAAGGTTCTGCAGCCTCTCGAAGATAAGTACAGACGTCTCCGTACCGATCCGCAAGACTCTACTAAACCTGCTTATGACTAGTGAGACCTATTTAACCTAGAGCTCTAATACCAACTTGTCACGACCCATTTCCGGAGTCGTGATGGCGCCTGTCGTGGAACCAGGAAAGCCACTCATTTTATATAACTAAAAACAATTTCCCATAAAATGCCCCTTATTAACAAATTCTGAAATTTATAATAAAATAATAAGCCCAGTATTTTGGGAAAAACAGTTTATAAAACTCAAAAGACCAATTCCTACAAATCCCGGATCCAGTGTCACACAGTCATGAGCTGCTAATACTTAATAAAATCAAAAGAAGTGACTACCATAGTCTGAAAATCAATACGACAGGTAGAAAGGAAAGAGAAGACGAGATCATGGTCGCCAGCTGCTAGCTCGTCAACTCTGATGAAACTGATGTGCTCCCTGACCTGAGCTGAACTCCTTTGTACCTGGATCTGCACGCAAGGTGCAGGAGGTAACGTGAATACACCAACTCAGTAGTAACGAAACCAAACTACGGGCTGAGAGGTAATGACAGACTAAACCTCCGACAATTCAAACTATGGTATATAAATTGGACATGACAGTAATATATCAGGAAATAAATACGATGTATCAAGAGATGTCTGTAACCCTGCATGCTAGCATGAATGCATATGGAATCATGAATGATGTGTACTCATTAATCGAACTCTCATAAGGTGGTCCACTCAGTACTAGAATACGACCTTCAGGCCCAGGGAAGTCCATCTCGAATATTACATAAACACAAGTGACACAGTCACTAAGTACTGAGGAAAACGGCTGATCCAGCCCCCACGGAGAAATCCATACCGGGAATATCTGTGCGCTCATTGGGGGTGTAAAGACTCCGGAGGGGCTCCTTTCAGCCCAAGCGCTATATCAAGCCAACGAAGGCATGATTTCAAGATTGCTGCGGTGTGCAGTCCGACCTCATAACTGTCTCAAAACCGAGCTTCAAGCCTCACTCAGTCAGTGCCTCCCTGATGCGTGGCTAGAATTCATGATTTTAAGCATTATCTAACTTACATTTGATGTGCTTTTGTGATAAAAATACACGTTATATGTGCATAATAGAGTCTATTTCATGTGTAGGTGAATTGGAGATGGAAGTCGAGCTAAATGGGTGCATAAACATCAAAAATACGCTCAAGAGTCGAAAAGGAGTGACCCAGGCCTAAGAGGGGCGTTTGGCCCCAAAAGCCAGGTCTGTCCAGGCGTTAGAGGGGCGTTTGGCCCTTAAGGCCAGGGTGACCCTAGCGTTAGCCAGGCGTTTGACCCCTAATGCCAGGCCTGCCCAGGCATTAAGAGGGTATTTGGGGCTTAACGCCAGGGTGCCTAGTCCGGTCAACTCCGAGTTTTAAAGGTTTTAAGTGTTTCCCGGTTGGAATAGAAGTCTTCTACACGTTTAAGGTTTATCCCAGACATATAAATAGACCCAAAAACACAACTTGAAGGGGGAGGATTCCATTCTTTGAGAGAAAATACACACAAGATCATTGAGGAAGCAAAGTATTATCAATTTTCTTAGTGCGTTCTAATAGATTAAACTTCATAGGAATATAGGCGTTAATCTATTGAGAATAGGCGAGTAGTACTTCGGGAGAAGGCTACGAGAGAAATTATCGATTAATTAGCAACCATGAGTGAATTATATGCAAGGGAGAATTAATTAGAATACAATACGAATGGTGAATCAATCACAACCCTGGAATATTTGTCTCTACTGAATACACAATACCATAATTTTGTCAATTGATAATTAATTAGTTCATAGAATTATAGTATAAATTAAGACATTCTTGGAATTTGTTTTGGCTTGATTTAATAACAATTAGAGTGATTCGATAAGTAGTTTACACAAGTCCTTGTGGGTTCGACATTCGATTTAACATTATATTACTTGCTACGACCACGTATACTTGCGTGTGCATCTGGGACCGACAAGATTTTGGCGCCGTTGCCGGGGACTTGAATATAGATTACTTTTGAGTTACTTGCTTTAATTGTTTATTTCATTGAGTATAATGTCATGTGACTGTTGCTCTAATCTCAGGAACTTCGAGTGAATGCGTAGAGTCAGAAGCCAGGATAGACTTGACGACTTTGACCCAGAACCTGAGAGATCATTTCACAGGAGATTGCGAGAAGCAAGAGATACATCTAATATTCAAGACTTCATTTGATTTCCAGTGAACATGGCAAAGGAACAACACATGGTTGTTCAGGAGGTGGCAATGCCCAGTATTGCTAATGTCACCTCTAGCATCGTAAATCCCAGAATCACTGGGCACTTTGAGCTAAAGCAGAGCATGATCCAACTACTTCATGCAAACGGGCAATTTTTGGGTCTTCCACACGAGGATCCACATCAGCACATTCTGAACTTCTTGGAAATTAGTGATACTTATATCACTAACAGGGTCACGCCAGATTATGTGGGGCTCACACTTTTCCCATTCTCTTTGTTGGGAGAAGCAAAGGGATGGTTGAAGGCAGAACCAGCAAATTCCATTACAACATGGAGTGATTTGGCGAGAAAATTTCTGGCTAGGTTTTTCCCTTCAGGAAAGACTGCAAAGATCAGGAGTGAGATAGTCTCCTTTAGACAGAAAAATGGTGAATCTTTATATTCAGCATGGGAAAGGTTCAAGGGGCTACTCAGAGACTGCCCTCATCACAATCAGACAAACGAGTTAGTTCACACTTTCATTGAAGGACTCCATCCGCAGACAAAGTTTGTGGTAGATGCAACAGCCGGAGGTCAGGTGTTGGAGAAGAATTATGACAAAATATTTACATTACTAAATAAATTCTCCAAAATCAATCCAGACTGGCAAGGTGAGATGGGGAGAAATATGGTTCAGAAATCACCAGGGGTTCTTGAACTAGATGTGGTTTCAGCATTGTCAGCTCAGATTTCCACATTGACTAACCAAGTCAATCAGATGAACCTGATCATTAACAAGCAACAATCTCAATCAATGCAACAGGCCCAACCAGTGCAACAGATTCAGGTATTTTGTGAAGTCTGTGGAGAGGGTCATTCAAGTGAGTTATGCCCAGTTAATCCAGAGTCTGTCTGCTTTGTGGGTAATGCTAATAGGGGACAAGCAAATCAATATGGAAACACTTATAACCCTAACTGGAGAAATCACCCAAACTTCTCTTGGGGTGGAAATCAAAGCACTCAGAATAACTACAGGCATCCAGCACCTCAACAGCAGTACAAACCACCTCAGGTTGAACCATCAACTAGTCTTGAGGAGATTATGAAGAGAATGATGAATGACCAACTTGCTTTAAATCAGAAAATAATGGCTGATCACCAAGCCCAAACTGTAGCAATGAGGAATTTAGAACGTAAAGTGGGGCAACTCGCCAGTTCTCAAAATACCCGACCAACGGGGGCTCTTCCAACTGATACTTAAGCTAATCCTAAAGCACCTGTTAATGCTATATCATTGAGGAATGGGAAGCAATTGGAGACAGTCCATCTCAGTCAGAGACAACAGGTAAATTTTGATGAGAGACCAACCACTATTGAATCAACTTCAGACAACCCGAAAGAATCAGATAAGACAGCAAGGGAGGTGAGTGCTAAGCAACCCCCACCATTTGTTGCAAGGCCACCCCCTCCATTCCCTCAAAGGTTGCAAAAGGTGAAAGATAATGCAGCATAAAAAAAGTTTCTTGATCTCTTGAAGCAGGTACAAATCAATATTCCACTGGTAGACATTCTGCATGAGGTACCCAAATATGCTAAGTGTATCAAGGACATTGTGGCCAATAAACGAAGGCTGACTGAGTTTGAAACAGTGGCACTCACTGAGGAAGTTAGCTTAAGAATTCAAAGCAAGCTACCTCAGAAATTAAAAGATCCGGGTAGCTTTACTATCCAAATCTCAATTGGTAAGTATACATTCAGGCGAGCTCTGTGCGATCTTGGGGCAAGTATTAATTTGATGCCACTATCTGTGTTCAAGAAGTTGGGATTAGGTGAACCACGCCCAACAATAGTGATTTTACAATTGGCTGACCGCTCCCTAGCCCATCCTGGGGGAGTAATTGAAGATGTGCTGGTTCAGGTGGGATCATTCATATTCCCAGCGGATTTCATTATCTTGGACTATGAGCCTGATTTGGAAGTCCCATTTATTTTGGGGCGTCCATTCCTAGCTACAGGCCGAGCTATTATTGATGTGTGTGAAGGGAAGATGACAATGCGCGTTGATGATCGAGTTGAGGTGCTTAATGTTTATAAGGCACTCAAGTTACCTGTCCACTATGAAGAACTATCCATGGTTTCTGTAGTGGAAAGCAAATCGGAGTCCATGGTTCCCTACATGAACCTTATTGACCCTCTTGAGAGAGTGTTGGTTGGGGATGCAAAAGACTGTGAGGACGAAACAAGGGAAGATATTGAGAAAATTCTTGAAGTGTCCTGCAGTAACCTCCACAGGCTAGGAAATTTGAAGAGTTGAACAAGCCTGTTACTCTAACCCTTCCTCAGCCATCTATTGAAGAGGCTCCAAAGCTGGAACTCAAACCTCTTCCAGCACATTTACGCTATGCCTATTTGGGGAACTCTGAAACATTGCCCGTGATTATTTCATCCAGCCTGACCAATACACAAGAACAAAAATTGCTTAGGGTACTTCGTGAGCACAAAAAATCTATTGGGTGGACCATCGCAGATATTAAAGGTATTGGTCCATCGTTTTGCATGCATAAAATATTTTTGGAAGAGGGAATTCGCCCGAGTGTTGAGCAGCAAAGGAGGCTGAATCCCATTATGAAAGAAGTAGTGAAGAAAGAAGTCATAAAATTGTTGGATGCAGGCATCATCTTTTCTATTTCTGACAGCAATTGGGTGAGCCCGGTTCAATGTGTACCCAAAAAGGGAGGGATGACCATGATTGAGAATGAGAAAAATGAGCTAATTCCTACCCACGCTATCACGGGTTGGAGAGTTTGCATAGATTATCGAAGGCTCAACAAAGCAACCCGCAAGGATCATTTTCCACTCCCATTCATTGATCAAATGCTGGACAGGTTAGCAGGGCATGGATATTATTATTTTCTGGATGGGTATTCAGGTTACAATCAAATAGTCATATGCCCAGAGGATCAAGAGAAGATCACCTTTACTTGCCCTTATGGCACCTTCGCCTTCAAGCGAATGTCATTTGGTCTTTGCAATGCACCAGTCACCTTCCAGAGATGTATGATTGCGATTTTCACCGACATGGTGGAAAAATTCGTATAAGTGTTTATGGATGACTTCTCAGTCTTTGGGGCATCTTATGACAATTGTTTGAAAAACCTAAGCATGGTGTTGACTCGTTGTCAAGAAACGAATCTGGTGTTAAATTGGGAGAAGTGTCACTTCATGGTGCAGGAAGGCATTGTATTGGGTGATAGAATATCTAAAAGTGGCATCGAAGTTGATAAGGCAAAAGTGGAGGAAGTTGAGAAACTACCTCCACCGAATTCAGTGAAAGGTGTCCGGAGTTTCTTGGGACACGCATGATTTTATAGGCGCTTTATTAAAGATTTCTCTAAAATTGCTACTCCATTGTGCAAGTTGCTGGAAAAGGATATGAAGTTAAATTTTGATGCACCCTGCCTGAAGGCATTTGAGGAGCTCAAGAAGAAATTAGTAACTGTCCCCATAATTGTTGCACCTGATTGGTCAGTACCATTTGAACTTATGTGTGATGCAAGTGACCATCCAATTGGGGCAATGCTAGGCCAAAGGAAAGACAAGGTGTTTTATTCCATCTACTATGCGAGTAAGACCCTCAATGATGCACAACAGAATTATACCACCACTGAAAAGAAGCTGTTAGCTATGGTGTGGGCCTTTGAAAATTTCCGGGCATACTTGGTGGGCACAAAAGTTATTGTCCATACAGATCACGCAGCAATCAGGTATTTATTTACAAAGAAAGAGTCTAAAGCTAGATTGATGCGCTAGGTTTTATTGTTGCAGGAATTTGATGTGGAGATAAGAGACCGAAAGGGCACTAATAACCAAGTAGCTGACCACCTGTCAAGGCTGGAAAATCATGATCATGTTGAGGAAGGTGGAGATATAAAAGAAGTCTTTCCTGATGAGCAACTTTTTGCTATAACCCAAGACCCTCTTCCGTGGTATGCCGATTATGTGAATTATTTGGTGAGTGGGTTAATTCCCCCGGAAATAAAGTCTGAAGCAAGGAAAAGGTTCTTACGCGATGTGAAGTTCTACTACTGGGATGAGCTCTACTTATACAAAGAATGTGGTGATCAATTAATGAAAAAATGTATTTCTGATATAGAAGTGTAAATGGTGCTATTTGATTATCATGTATCACCATATGGGGGCCATCATGGTAGTGATCGAACAGCAGCGAAAGTGCTACAATCTGGTTTCTTTTGGCCAACACTATTCAAAGATGCCCACGCATTTGTTAAAAAGTGTTACCAATGCCAGAGAACAGGAACGATAACAAAGAAGCACGAGATGCCTTTAAATAATATCTTGGAGGTAGAAATTTTTGATGTATGGGGGATAGATTTTATGGGTCCATTCCCATCATCCAAGGGAAATAAATACATTTTGCTGGCAGTTGACTACGTGTCGAAATGGGTGGAGGCAATTGCATTGCCGACGAATGATGCCATGGTTGTCGCTGCGTTTGTGAAGAAGAATATATTCTCCAGATTTGGTACTCCACGGGCCTTGATTAGTGATGAAGGAACCCATTTTTGCAATCGGTTGTTGAATAACCTTTTAGCTAAATATGGGGTCCGTCATCGAGTTGCAACAGCATATCACCCTCAAACAAGTGGACAAGCAGAGGTATCCAATAGAGAAATCAAGCAAATACTAGAGAAAACGGTGAGTGTAAACAGGAAAAATTGGGCTGCTAAGTTAGATGACGCTTTATGGGCATACAGAACAGCATACAAAACACCAATTGGGGCATCACCGTACAATATGGTCTATGGGAAGGCATGTCACCTGCCCATAGAGCTTGAACACAAGGCGTATTGGGCCATCAGGAAGTTAAACATGAACCTTGAAGCCGCGGGTGAGAAAAGATTGCTGCAGTTGGATGAATTGGATGAGTTCAGGTTGCACTCATACGAAAATGCCAAACTTTACAAAGAAAAGACAAAGAGATGGCATGACAAACATATACATCCGTGTCATTTTGAGTCGGGCCAATAGGTACTATTATTCAATTCTAGGCTTAGACTGTTTCCTGGAAAGCTGAAATCAAGATGGTCAGGCCTGTTTGAAATAGTGAGAGTCACTCCATATGGTGCACTTGAATTGCGATCTATACATGGTGAAAGAACATTTTTAATGAATGGGCATAGAGTCAAACCTTATTGGGGTGGTACCATAAATCGTGAGAAGACCAAAGTCGTGCTCGCTGATGACTGAGGCGAGGTTTTGCGTCGTGCCGCGACGTTAAATCAGGTGCTTCATAGGAGGCAACCTATTGACTTGTTGTAATCGTCGTGCCACGATAATAACTAAGGCGCTTATTGGGAGGCAACCTAATGCGTAGTTAAATCTTAACATAGCTTGAAGTATTTCATATAATTATAGGTACTAACGAGCTTGCGACTGCATTCAAGTGAAAGGAGCACTGTTCTTGCATGACGGAAGGTGAGACGAAGGCCAGGGGGTACCTGGCGACACTGCCCTAACGCCTGGCTAATGCCAGGGCAGGCTGGGCATTTCAGCCCTAACGCTTGGCTAACGCCAGGGCAGGCTGGGCGTTTCAACCCTAACGCCTGGCTAACGCCAGGGTAGGTTGGGCGTTTGGTGTCCAATGCCTGGCTAATGCCAGGGGGTCCGGGATTTAAGACTAAAATGCACGCCTAACGCCAGGTAAGTATCTTATTCTAATTTTTTTCATCTCTCATCTCCCTCTCAAGCAAGAGTTTGCTCCCAAGAACACAAACAACAACGAATTGCTCTCACACTCACACTACACCTCATAGATTAACCACACATATTCACCCACACATCTGCACACCCATAGCCACACACCCACAGCCCACACAAGTCTGCACAAGCTCAATTTCGGGGTTCGCCTCATCAAATTAACACTCATCTATCGTTGAGGTATGATTTTATCCTATACTTTGTAAATTCGACTTGGGTGTTACAATTATATATGGTGTAACCATGATTCATGGTGGTTCCTTATGGGTTTATGAATTTCATGGTCATATTGTATGGTGTTTTCATCCCAATCCCCGAAACCCTCTAGGAATGGGCTGAATTTGTTAAACTAAGTGGTATTATGGAACCCCACCTAGACGTGGGTACATGAGGCAGTCCCTCAACTCCATAAGAGCGCTCATGGAAATGTGCACGCCAAGTGCTCGATATAATTCCTCAATGGAAATACATATCCCATTTGGAGCCCAAGTCTCCGGGAAACAAACCACTAGTATCATGCATTGTGAACTCCATGAAATGTTAAGTGTGAAAGGGCTCACGAGAAGCTCTTTGGATCAATTATTCATTAACGTACCAAGGTGAAGTCTGAGTAACCTTTGGAAAGCTTTGGTTACACACTTTGTGACACCCACTAACTACTGATCATATCTGCAGGGAAAACAATGCTACCCAGAAGAGCCACCGGCAAGGGAAAGGCCACGTCTTCGGCCCCAGCTAAAAGCAAAGCAAAACCCCCCACAAGCCTAAAAGAAAAGNGGGGGGGGGGGGGGATGCTACTTCCAGTATGACTGGTGAGGAAGCAGTAGCTGTTGTCGCTGCTATGAGACAGCAACCCACCGGTGAAGGGGAATATGGTCTCAACAGCATACCAATACAATCCAGGAAATAGTATGCACGCTGCAAACCCAAGCATGTTCACCCTGAAGGGGCTATTAAGGAAGGGAGTAAGATCAAAATTTCCAGCGATTTGGCGGAGCATCCATGAGTTGGGGCTGGGATATGTGTTCAGACACAATGGTGACATCAACCTCAACTTAGTCCGAGAATTCTATGTAGGGTTTGACCCTAAGGAAAAGAACGGTTTGGTGCCAATTCGTGGGCACTTGGTGGATTTTTCGTCAAAGGCCATATGCGATTTCCTAGGTGCACCAAATGTTCCGTGGAGCCTCTAGAGCAATTCATTGCCATCCCAACTATAGAGAGGTGAGGCACACACTTTGTGGGGTTGATTCCAGGGCCGCTTGGATTCGGGATAGAGCTACAAATTTCCATAAAAGATTTCCCAAGAAGAAAATGAAGGTTGAGACCCATGTGTGGCTTAAAGTGATTAATGCACGGATACTACCATGCAACCATGACACCTTAATCAACCTAGAGAGAATTTGTGTGCTCTGCTTCCTCATGACGGGGCAGAGGGTGAATGTGGGCCAACTGATGCGCTATCAAATGCGGTTGGTGCGTTCAAACAATAGAATTGATCGAATACCATTCCCAAATTTCATAACTCAATTCCTGTTAAATGAGAATGTGGCGGTTGAGCCCAACTTTGACCATATCATTTATCAATTCCAACGAGAGATTGACATCTCTGGCCTAAGACAGAAACAAGAGCCTTCACTGACCAATGCTTAGCGCAATGTGCGGGATGATAGCTTCATGGCCCATCTTTATGGGATAATGGATTTGCAGTTGCGAATAGGAGGTCGGCCGGTGTCAGTTGATGAGAGAGTTGAATTGGATCAGAGGTACCCGCTCAATGCTCATGCGCAGCAGATGCTTGGAGCGGGGGAGGGATACAGGCTCCCTGATGATGAGGATATCGACACTCCTGACGACTCTGATGCAGAGCCGATGCGCTCGGATGAGGAAGATGATGAAGAAGATGAGCATGAGGAGGAGTATAGAGTGTCAGATGATGACGACGCTAAATGACCAGGGAGTCTCTTGAATCTTGTTTTTTTATTACTGCTTTTGAATCTATATAATGCACTAGGGACAGTGCATGAATTAAGTGTGGGGTGTTGTATGTTGTATTTTGTTGTACTTATAAATTGTGGAATTTTAGGTATTGTAGTTTGGTATTCATGATAGTAAATGATTTTCTTTCCTTTAAGTTTTTGTAGTTGTTTTATATATATATGTATATAAATATATGGACTTTTCCTGACGATGGATTTCCTAGACAACTCTCTTGAGGGAAGTAAGTCTAAAGAAAATACCAAAAAGATTTTTTTTAGGTAGTGTAGTAATTCCCTCTTGGTTTTTCTTTTGACCACGGTTCTTTTCCAAGGGTGTAACTTGAACCGGGAACTTTAAATTCATTTTGTTTTTGTTTAGAGTAGTTAGGAAGAAACTGAGTAAATTAGAGATATCCATTGACATGTTTGATGCCGGCATATTAGGTGATGACATACATTCTGCTTTCCCTTATATTTGGGTTGACATGTGATGCCTGAGTAAGAATAAATAGCCTATTTTTTTGACGCCTTAGCTCAGTTGTTTGACTTGTACTCAACATAGTGTAATATTGCTTAATTCTCTCAATTTTGTGTGCTTGCTTGACTTGAGAGTTGAATAAAACCGTTGTGATTGAGTCATGTGCAATGTGTGAGTGAGGTTTAGTGATTTTCTATGCTATCCTGTGTAGTCTAGAACTTGCCCCGTGTGTTAATCGAAGCGAAATTGTAGGTTATGCTAGTCTAGGAGATGACGTAGGCATTTTCTTGCTTGATCATGGATGTGCTTGTCACATAAGAATTACATTTTCCATTGCTAGCCCCTTTGAGCCTTTAGACCTTTTCTTTGGTACCCACATTACAAGTCGTACCCCTATTTTGTTCTTAAATTGATATTTTTGCACCTTTTCCTCCTAAGACACTTAGTCGCCAAAAGAAGTAAGGTGAGATATTGGGGATTAACTTTTGAGTGGAGCCATAGAAATGCCTGTTAGTGCACAAAACAAAAATTGTATTCAAGAATCACTAGCCATTGAATCTTCATGTATGGAGTGTGTGTAGGAAAGAAAAAAAATGATAGTAAAAGTATGTACAAAAGATACACACCTCCAATTTTTATTAAGTTGTGCTAGTGAAAATATAGAAGTGCTTAATTGAAAAAGGGCTATGTTGAATATAAATTGTGGCAAGGGAATTGGTTGAGAAGAATATGTGTTGATTTGTGAAGGTAGTGTATTAAAGTACTTAGGAGGGTGAGTTACTATTCCTAAATATATCCTACCCGTCCCTTAGCCTAAATTACAACCTTAAAAAGTCCTAATTGATCATAGATTGGGCTAACTTGAATTAGTGGAGATCTACACTATGGGCAAGCTTATGGTACGACCACAGGATGAATATGAATTCTTTGTGAGAGTGAGTGAATTTGTTCAATTGTGTGATGTCCTTAAATAATGTTCAAAAGTATATTTGAATGTGTGGACTAGTTATATTCACTCTCTTGTTGTTGGTGAGGGCATATGATCTCATGAACGATTGGAAATATTATAATTTTCTTGTTGGGTAGGTGCGTGAATCGAGAGGGCTTAGTAGTTGCAAGTCGACTCTTGGGGTTGGGTGGTTGCAATTAGGTTATAAGTGTGATTGATTTAATTGTTATACTTGGGCATGTTTAAATAAGGGAAAGAATGTAAAATTTTGTATGTTCATATTTGATTGCCGGTATCGATCATAGTTAAGGGATAATGTGTGTGATTGAAAAATAAAATACTCCTTGTTAATGAAATGTGTATACGTTGAAGGATATTGCTCGAGGACGAGCAAGAGTCTAAGTGTGGGGTGTTGATGCGTGGCTAGAATTCATGATTTTAAGCATTATCTACCTTACATTTTATGTGCTTTTGTGATAAAAATACACGTTATATGTGCATAATGAAGTCTATTTCATTTGTAGGTGAATTGGAGATGGAAGCCAAGCTAAATGGGTGCATAAACATCAAAAATACGCTCAAGAGTAGAAAAGGAGTGACCCAGGCGTTAGAGGGGCGTTTGGCCCCAAAAGCCAGGTCTGCCCAGGCGTTAGAGGGGCGTTTGGCCCTTAAGGCCAGGGTGACCCTAGCGTTAGCCAGGCGTTTGGCCCCTAACGCCAGGCCTGCCCAGGCGTTAAGGGGGCGTTTGGGGCTTAACGTCAGGGTGCCTAGTCCGGTCAACTTCGAGTTTTAAAGGTTTTAAGTGTTTCCCGGTTGGAATAGAAGTCTCCTACACGTTTAGGGTTTATCCCAAACATATAAATAGACCCAAAAACACAACTTGAAGGGGGACGATGCCATTCTTTGAGAGAAAATACACATAAGCTCATTGAGGAAGCAAAGGATTATCAGTTTTCTTCTTCTTATTCTAGTATTTTCCATTTATGCAAAACTTATGCAATTGTTTAATTCTAGTATGAGTGGCTAAACACCCATTGTTCTGGGGTTGTGGTTAGCCATGAATATTTTTATTCGATATTAATTTAACCTTGATTATAATTCATTCAATATATGTTGTTTCTTCAATTCTGCGTTTAATTGCTTAATTGTCTGGCCAGCAGTTAGGTTCTATATACTATCTATGTTATGCTTGGGAAAGCCGTATATAGATTAGAGAAGAATTGAAGAGAGCGCGATATTCACCCTTCAGGGGAGCGGATTTGTGGCTAGGATAGGAATATACCTAGTCACCGTGCTTAATTAAACTTCGTAATCTTAGTGCGTTCTAATAGATTAATTTCATAGGAATATAGGCGTTAATTTATTCAGAATAGGCGAGTAGTACTTCGGGAGAAGGCTACGAGAGAAATTATCGATTAATTAGAAACCATGAGTGAATTATATGCAAAGGGAGAATTAATTAGAATACAATACGAATGGTGAATCAATCACAACCCTGGAATATTTGTCTCTACTGAATACACACAACCATAATTTTGTCAATTGGTAATTAATTAGTTCATAGAATTATAGAATAAATTAAGACATTCTTGGAATTTGTTTTGGCTTGATTTAATATCAATTAGAGTGATTCGATAAGTAGTTTACACAAGTCCCTGTGGGTTCGACATTCGATTTAACATTATATTACTTGCTACGACCACGTATACTTGCGTGTGCGTCTGGAACCGACACTCCCAGTCTCACTCACAATGCTCTAACATATGCAAATTAGACCAATGATAATATGGAATAACTAGCAACTTACGAGACCAAGGCATGAAACATATACTATAACTGGACTGAGTACATGAAAGCAATAATCACAAATAGAGACAGTATTAATCGACCATTTCGGTCGAAACACATCGGCGTGAAGCCTTAGCATTTATACTTAGCATGATTTCTATTTCGTTTCAGGTAATTACCACCTTCACAGTACAATATCAATCTAGGATAACCAATAACCGGTGCCATGGGATGAGCCAAGCTACAAATACTCGGTAAACGCTTGCATGCCCATCACTTGGCAAGTGCGTCACCTTAATTAACAGCAAATATCAAATAGTTTGGGGTTTCGAACCCTCAGTTCCAAGTTTAGAAGCGTTACTTACCTCAAAACCGGCTAATGCGCTACTCCGCGGTGCCCTTGCCTCTAAATTAGGCCTCCAAGTGCTCCAAATCTACCAAGTTCAGATTTTTATCATCAATAAATGCTTAAGGAACAATTACCAATTGAAAATATCAAAATTCACCCAAAAATCCGTAACTGGTCAAAACCGACCCCGGGCCCACATCCCTAAATCCCAAAACTTTTATACCAAATTGTTCTTCGTCCTCTCACGAGTCCGTACATATAAACAACACTAAATTCGAAGTCCAAATGATCCCTCAATAACCATTTTAGATATTCAACTCCCAAGCCCTAATCACCCAAATTTACACTGACTTTTACCTAATTTTCACCATAATTCCGACCTTTAATCACATGTAAACGAGTTTAGAGTCCAAAGATCGTACCTTGGTGAAGAACTATCTAATTCCTTCTTCAAAACCCTTCAAAAAGCTTCAAACCCGTAGAAAATATTGAGAAAATGGCTAAAATTCA
>ML407345.1:0-25788 GCA_005239525.1 Nicotiana knightiana | reverse complement strand
TGTATATCAAATCTGTTAAACAAAAACAGTTGCAACATGAGTTTTAGAAGATAATCAAACACATGTAAAATATCGTGGAAGTTCAAACAAAAAAAAACTTTCCTTGGCAACATTCTTAAACATGTGTAAAATTCCTATCACTCTATTGCATTATCATGAAGTTGAGATGTCTTCTTCATGACAATCATAAAGGGCCCTCTTTCATAAATGAAGCCTCCTACAAAAAGGCTCACAAACACCATCCCTACTATGAAAAGGTACAAGTGATTATAGTATCCTTATGCAAAAATTCAGAGGTAAAAACAAAAACCTCAAAAAATAAAGCATGCAAAAGACTTAAAGAGTGAAACAGAAACTCAACGAAAGTCATACAAGCATTAATATATTAAAACGACTAAGTAAAAACTAAGTATTAACTTATACTTAGCCGTATAAAATTTTTATACATTGAGGTGCCCCTAAGTTGTCATTTGGGGACTTTAAAGAGATCCAAATTTACCCCCGATGGGACTGGGGGTAACCACCAATTGAGACAAAGATAAAAAAAGGGGGGTGAACCAACTAAACTTCTTCAGGAGGGGGTTGACTTCACTGGAAAAAGGAGCGGGAGCAACTAGGGATGAAGAGGCACGAGCAGCTGGAGTCTCACCATCAGGTGAAGAGAGGTTATGACCTTGTTGAGCCTTCTCCATGGCTTCCTTAGTTTTAGCTATTTCAGCACTAAGGTCGAAACCCTCTTGACTCATTTCCATCAATGTGTCAAGGCGAGAATTCATATATGCCCATCTCACATCAACAACAGCCACCTCTTCAAGATCTTCATAATCCCTTGCCCATACTTGAAGCTCAGCTCTCAATCCGTCCTTCTCCGCTTCAGCAGCTTCATGGGCGGCCCTTAACGGTACAATCGACTCCTCCAGAGTTTGAACTTTATCTAAAGCCTTACGAAGGTCCTCTTGAGTACGAGTGAGTGATTGCACGAGCTCGCCTGAGTATTCCTCCTTCTGCCCGAACAAGTTTTTTAAGTCTCTAATCTCCTCTGAGGCGCGGGACAGCTGCTCAGCAAATGAGGACTCTAGAACACTCTTGTCTTTATCAGCCTGACTGGAAGAAGCCTTCTCTACTGCCAGTTCTGCCGCCATAAGCCTCATCTACCGCTTCAAGGTACTTTTTTCCTCTTCTAAGGCATCCATGTCAATCCTTAGGCTATCATACTGTTCTTTCCAATTATCAGCATCGGCATGCAACTCTTTTGTCTCCTGATCTGTATTTGAGATCCTCTTCGTAACCATGCCTATAAGATTAATCTACAAGAAATAAACCAATCAGATATGATAAATTTCATATACGAAAATGAAAGAGGATAACCTGCATCATACCTTCAAAGAGGTATGCACAACTTCATTGGCCCATGTAAGAGCACTATGGCTGGCTAGCTTGGCTTTCTCAGTGGGACCTATCAAAGGCTTGAGCCACGCTTTGGGCTCACCCGTTTTCTTGAAAAGATTCCCCTCAGTTCGAACCTCTATTACCACCTGCCGCATCTCTCTGCTGGAAGACTCTACTTCCCTAGCGGAAGGCATGGAAGCAGGCAGAGATGAAGCAGCAACAAGCACGGAGGGTTGAGGAGCTGAAGTAGCCATGGGAAAAGCAGCAGGCACGGAGGGTTGAAGAGTTGAGGAAGCCACGGGCAAAGCAATAGCAGAAGCCGTAATAGCCAAAGGAGCAGATGAGACAACTTCTCTTAAAGAAGCAGGAAAGACAGCAGCCAAAGGGACATCGTCAAGAGCAAGGTCAAAACCTTCATGGAACAGGTAATCTACAGACTTATGAATGGGGGAATGTGAAACATCTTCAAAGGTAGAGGGCTCAACCACAGACACGGAAGGCAAGGTCATGGGTGTAAACTCATCATCTGAAACCACCCGCCTTCTCCATGGCCTGTGTACTAAAGCACCCTCTTCTTCTTCTTCTTCTTCTTCTACGGAACGAGACTCACCAATCTTCCTCTTCGAGGAAGACGAACCAACAATAATCTCTTGGGCCTAACCCAAAGACGTCTTCGGGATAAATGAAGCAGACACCTCACGAGCAGAGAACCCTATCAAAAGGGAAAAAGTTAAGCGACAAAGAAAGAAGAGACTCGAGTAAGGAAAGAAGCAAGAACAAAATCTTCACTTACCGTGGGTATTTACATTCCAACCATACCTCCCAGCGAGTTACTTCCAAGATCTCTCTTCTAAAGGAGCAACGGACAATAATTTTTCTACCCAATCACGGATACCGGAGACATTCTCAATAGTATCCATGATTGCTGAGAGAAGACGAAACAGATAAGGTGTTAGTAAAACATCTCAAGTCAGAATGAGGAAAAGTAAATAGATGTAAGCTAAACCATACTCACGTGCACGATTCCACTTCTCAGGGAAGGAAAGATTTTCTTCACCCACTAAACCAAAAGTGGGTATAGTAACATACCGGAGGTACCAACCCCTATCCTTATCATCTCCAGGGGTTACCAGCACTCTTTTGCTCCTAGCAGTCAGAGTAAAAACCCCTTCACGAAACAAGGCAGGAGAGTAGAGATGAATAAGATGGTTGAAAGTGAAAGGAACCGAGGCTAAAGAAGCTAAGCTCCTAAGACATGCGACAACTCGCCACACAAGTGGACCAACTGGTCCTAAGCAGATATTGAAGAAACGGCACAATTCAATTATGAATGGGTCAATGGGAGGTCTAAAACCTAGAGTAAAAGGGTATGTATAAACAAAAGAATATCCCGTCTTGTAAGACGTTATTCTTTGATTACTATTTGGAATGTAGACAGGGAAATTAGGCCTCCATAAACACTCCCTACGAACAAGGGAAATCAGACCCTCAATTATAAGGGTTGGATACCTTTCGACACTCTCAAGGGAAAAAGATTGGTCTACGAGAACTTGATTATCTCTAGCAAAGACAAAATTAGCAGGAACAATTTCATCAGCTTCAGGTTCACGAAGGCGTTCACCTCTACCTCTAGACAAAGACCGAGAAGCCTCAAACCTCGGAGAAACAAGAGACCTAGAGGAAGGAGGGGAAACTATCTGAGAAGAAGAGGAGCCTCTCGAAGGAGTGGATCCTAGACTCCTAAGTCTACCACCCCTCCGACTCCTAGTCGGAGCAGAAGATGACGTTAAATTTTCAATATCTATTACTCCCTGAGGTTGATTTGAAAAAGACATGTTTACAAAGGCAAGAAGAAAGTTCTTTACAAAAGACAAAGTTAGAAAGTGTTTCGTAGAAGCAAAGAAAAGAAGAAAGGTATTTATACTTGACGACAACCGTCAAACATGGAAAAAAAGAAAAATAATGATGAAAAGTCATAATTGAAGGTGTCACTTCGAGACTGACACAGCCGCAAAAGCCCTGAAAGGTGCCGAGTAAATGCAGAACCAATTCGAGAAGGACACGTGGTATAAGCATTAAATGGAAATGACAAACGATGCCTTTGGTTCAGAGAAGGATACAATGTTTCGAGTTAAAGCGGCGGCAAAATATTCCCTCCATAAATGAGTATCCACTTACCAAATATTAATCGATAAATATATGGTAAGTGGAGGGACTATCTGTATTGGTAAAAAAGAGTTTCACAGTAAGACAACTCTTGACAACTCAGCCAGTTATGTGGACGCAGGAGAACGCGACAGCTAGATGTGATTCTTTGAAGAGGTACGGAACAAAGAGGCATGATTCAATAAACGCTCGAGCTCATCAGCCACGGGAAACTAAACCTGATCAAGACAGGGAAGAGCACGGTCAGAATGAATCTGGACAAAGCTACGGGCAGATTTAAGGACCCACAATTGATTACTCGTACGTTATGTAATCGTACCCCAATTACCGTTATCCTTTGTAACGCCCCATTAATGTCATAATTAGTCATTAATGGGCAATCATAGCAAGAGTTGTACGTTATATCAAGGAATCTCCTATATAAAGGAGGGGAATACAGCTTGTAAAGGCATCTGATTCTGGAATACAATCTATTTTGCTTTTCTATATTTCTGCAACATTGTCTTTTATTCATTTTTCTCTATTTCCTTGATTATCAGTAACCCGTGTTCATCCTAGAATAGCTTTAGTCAAAGGATATAATTATTTGGTTAAACACTAATGCTTCCCCACAACGATGCTCTGGTAATATCTTTACTCATTCATGACACTAACGTTAAAAGAGTGTTGATTGATCCAGGTAGCTCAGTCAATATCATCTTGCTAGTCGTGGAAGAAATGCTCATGGGAAATAAGGTGATCCTAAAGGCACGAGCCATATCAAAGTTTGATAACTCTACGGTGATAACCAAAGGAGAGATCGAACTTAGCACTTACGCCAAGGGAGTAACTAAGAACACCAAATTCCAAGTCATTAATATTGACATGGTTTATAACGTGATTAAGGGAAGGCCATGGATCCATGACATGAAAGCAGTACCATCCACCTTACACTAGGTAATTAAATTCCCCTCAGAATGGGGAATTAGACAAATTAGAGGTGATCAACAGACCTCCAGAAATATAAATTTCGTGGTGCTTTATAATAAAAAAGAGACGAAAGAATCGGAAGATAGAGAAATCTTCCAAACAGATGTCACCGGCCAAACATGTACGAAAGAAGTGAATGTTCCAACAGGTACGGGAGAAGATACCCACGAGAAGGTGAATCCAGTCGCCACAGAAGATGCGTTGGACCATACAGTTGTGAATTCCATACCGGACGTCATTCATGAACAGGAGGAAGATGAACACATCAAAACAACTACGGAAGAGCTCGAAGTTGTTCCATTGTTTGAACAAAAACCAGAACAAATGGTGTATATAGGCACGAGGCTGAGCCCTGGGCGAAAAGGTAATATAATTGATTATTTAAAGACTAATGCAGATTGCTTTGCATGGTCCCACTCAGATATGATAGGTATTCCACCAGAAGTAATGACTCATAAACTAAATGAAGATCCATCATTCGTACCTGTTAAGCAGTAGAAAAGAAAGCAAGGACCATTCAAGAACCAAGTGATCGACGAAGAGGTACAAAAACTTTTGAAAATTGGTTCGATATGAGAGGTAACGTACCCTAACTGGATGGCTAATACTGTGGTAGTACCTAAAAAGAATGGCAACTGGAGGGTATGCGTAGATTATACTAATTTAAACAAAGCATGCCCCAAAGATTCATTCTCATTACCTCATATAGATCAAATGATTGATGTCACCGCAGGTCATGAACTATTAAGATTTCTAGATGCATATTCTGGTTATAATCAGATTAAAATGGATCCTTCAGACGAGGAAAAACCTCCTTTATCACAAATAGGGGGACTTGTTGTTATAAAGTCATGCCTCTTGGCCTAAAAAATGCTTGAGCCACCTATCAAAGGCTAGTGACCAAGATGTTCCAGGAACATCTGGGAAAAATGATGGAGGTTTACATTGATGACATGCTGGTAAAGTCAACACAGGTAGAAGACCATTTTCAGCACCTTTCTACTACTTTTGACATTTTACGCAGGTATAATATGAAGTTGAATCCAGAAAAATGCGCTTTTGGTGTACAATCAGGTAAATTTCTTGGTTTCCTTGTATCAAACAGGGGAATAGAGGTAAATCCTGCTCAAATTAAAGCTATAAAAGAAATACTTGATATACTAACAAATATAAAAGAAGTTCAAAGACTAACGGGAAGAATCGCAGCTCTGGGGAGATTTATTTCCAGATCTTCCGAAAAAAGTCTTAAATTCTTTTCAGTCCTCAAAAAAGAGAATCAATTCGAATGGATTGAAGAATGTCAACAGGCCCTCAAGAATTTGAAGGCCTATCTATCAAAACCCCCGCTGCTATCAAAGCCAAAAGAAGGGGAGAGACTGTACATCTACCTGGTTGTCTCAGAAATCGTTGTAATCGCAGTACTGGTAAAAGAGGATAAAGGTAAACAATCTCCTATTTATTATGTAAGTAAAACTTTGCTAGATGCTGAAACTAGATATCCACATCTAGAAAAGTTAGCCTTAGCTTTAATAATGGCATCTAGAAAATTATGATCATATTTTCAATGTCATCCAATCATAGTTGTGACTTCATATCCTTTAAGAAATATTTTGCATAAACAAGAACTGTCAGGAAGATTAGCCAAGTGGGACATAGAATTAAGTGAGCATGAAATAATCTATCACCTAGGACTGCAATTAAGTCTCAAATACTAGCTTATTTTGTTGTTGACTTTAGTAATAACATTATCCCTGAGATGGAAAAAGAGTTACAACTCTTTAACCGTGCTAATCCGGACCTATGGACCCTATTTACCGATGGCTCTTCCAATGTAAAAGGTGTCAGCTTAGGCATAGTCTTAATATCACCCACGGGTGAAAAGACATGGATGGATATCAAATGTTATCCAATAACTAACAATGAAGCAGAGTAAGAAGCTGTCATTGCAGGACTAGAACTCACACGGGAACTCTGAATCGAGCAAATCGTAATCAACAGTGACTCCAAACTGGTAGTAAATCAGATGCAGGGGACTTACATCGCTCGAGAGACTCGAATGCAACAGTATCTGGAAAAGGCACGAGAGCTCGTGAGACAATTCAAAATATGGAAGGTAATAAAAATACCTAGAGAGGAAAATACGGAGGCAGATGCATTATCTAACCTCGCAGCAGTCACAGAAGTAACATACAAAGACAATGCAATTATCGTTCACCTATTCCATTCAGTGATCGACCAGGACAGAAATGAGGTAACTTTAAACAACTTAACCTGGGATTGGAGAAACGAAATTCTTAATTTTTGCAGAATGGCACCGTACCTGAAGACAAGAAAACAGTTCATGCACTTCGCCGCAAAGCTGCACGGTACTGCCTTATTCGCAATTCATTATATCGCAAGATGTTTGGAGGACCCCTAGCTAAATGCCTCAGACCTAATCAAACGGAGTTCGTGATGAAAGAAGTCCATGAAGGACACTGTGGAAATCATTCGGCAGCGAGATACTTGGTGAAAACCTTAATCAGAGTTGGGTACTACTGGACCAAGATGGAAGAAGAAGCTGAGAACTTCGTATCTAAATGCGACAGATGCCAAAGGTACGCCAATAACATGCATCGACCAGCGGAATTATTGCATCCAATTATATCCCTATGGCCCTTCATGAAATGGGGGATGGACATAGTGGGACCTCTTCCCCAGGCTAAGGGACATGTACGGTTTCTACTTGTACTAACCGACTATTTTACAAAATGGGTAAAGGCAGAAGCATTCAAACAGGTGCGAGAAAAGGAAGTTAAAAGCTTCTTATGGAGAAACATAATATGCCGCTTTGGTATACCAAGGGAGATCGTGTGTGATAATGGCCCACAGTTCATAGGATCACTAATCATAGAATTCTTCGAAAGCTGGCAAATCAAACGGATCACTTCAACGCCATACCACCCCGTGGCTAACGGTAAAGAAGAATCGACGAATAAAATCATCAACAACCTGAAGAAACGGCTAGATAAAGCCAAAGGAAATTGTCCTGGTGAGTTACCAGCGCTACTAATGGGCATACATAACAACTTCAAAAATAGCCACGGGAGAAACTCCGTTCGCACTTGTCTATGGCTCAGAATCCTTAATACCTGTGGAAATTGGCGAGCCAAGCATAAGGTTTATAACAGCTACGGAGGAAGCAAACAACGATGAATTGAGGACTAATCTGGACCTGCTAGCAACATTAATACGGATGGCAGCTCAAAAACAAATCATTGAGCATTACTACAACTGTAAATCCCATCTCAGATACTTCAAGATTGGGGACTTCGTCCTCAAAAAAGTCTTTCAATCAACGAAATAAGCAGGCGCAGGAAAGCTAAGTCCAAACTGGGAAGGACCCTACAATGTCCGAGGCATAGCTGGGAAAGGTGCCTACGATCTGGAAGCTATGGACGGCAGAATCCTACTGACAAGTTGGAATGCCATCCACTTGAAGAAGTACTACTTCTAAGGAAAAGAAGTACCCCCGGTCAGGTATCGCACGTTCGATTTTATTTGAACATTTAAAATTTTACTAACTTTTTTAGATGATAGGCATAAATCTAAACCATCACCGGATGATGATATTAGACCTGCAAAGGCGCGAGGAAATAACTAAATTCCCGGTCTAGTGTTACACTTTTTGATGGACACTTTAAAGGGTTAAGCAGTCATCATCTAAAAACTATATACCTTCGAGTCTGGAACGTTTTTCCTTTTCAGGAAAAGGATCACAAGGAAGGAATAGTCAAGTGCTTGAGATTTCATTCTTCAAAGCTCAAACACTTGGGGGACTATACAGTATGGAAGGCTAAGACGAAGTGAAGAAGACTATCAGAAAGTCAAAGCTCGAGCCTAAAGATCCATCTACCCAACAAGACAAGTGATACGAGCAGAATCGAAAGAGCCGAAGACTCAAATTCTTAGCCTAATGCAAAAATGCAAGAAACCTTTGAACATGTTCAGGTTGAAAGGCAAAATACTAGCCACGAGGAAGAAATGCACATCTTTGTACTTATTCAAAACTGTTGTAACAAAAAAAAACAGTTAGGGGTAAAAGATCATCATCATTGTACTCATTCAAAAACTGTTATCAAATAAAATAGTTACGGATGAAAGATCAAAATCCTTGTATTTGTTCAAAAACTGTTATTAAATAAAACACTTACGGATGAAAAAGCATTTCCCTCGTACTTACTATTAACTGTTATCAATAAAAACAGTTGCGGGTAAAAATCTCAATCTTTATAAAAATTGTCACTAATGAAAAACAGTTGCTCCCTTGTATTAAAATAGAGAAAATTGTTACCTATGAAAAACAATTACGAAATACAAGTGTATATCAAATTTGTTAAATGAAAACAGTTGCAACATGAGTTTTAGACGGTAATCAAACACATGTAAAATGTCGTGGAAGTTCAAACAAAAAACTTTCCTCAGAAACATTCTTAAACATGTGAAAAATTCCTATCACTCTATTACATTATTACACCATCATGAAGTTGAGACGTCTTCTTCATTAAGTGTCAATCATAAAGGGCCCTCTTTCATAAACAAAGCCTACTACAAAAAGGCTCAAAATACCGTGCCTACTATGAAAAGGTACGAGTGATTTCAGCATCTTCATGCAAAAACTCAGAGGTAAAACAAAAACCTCGAAAATTAAACATGCAAAAGACTTAAGAGTGAAACAAAAACTCGAAAATAAAGTCATAACTTGCATATATTCAAAAATAGCGGCTAAGTAAGAACTAAGTACAAACTAGTACTTAACCGCATATAATTTATACATTAAGGTGCCCATAAGTTGTCAATTGGGGACCTTAAAAGATCCAAATTTACCCCCGATGGAGCTGGGGGTAACCACCAATCAAATAAAAAAAAAGAGTGGGTGAACCAACATTTTAATCTTCTTGAGAAGGAAGATTGACTTCTTCACTTGGAGCAGGAGCAGCTTGAGACGAAGAGGCTTGGGCAGCCGGAGTTTCACCTTCAGGAGAAGAGAGATTCTGACCTTGTTGAGTCTTCTCCATGGCTTCCTTAATTTTAGCTATTTCAGCACTAAGGTTGAAACCCTCTTGACTCATTTTTGTCAATGTGTCAAAATGAGAATTCATGTATGCCCAACTAACGTCCACAGCAGCTGCCTCTTCAAGAGCCTCATAATCTCTCTCCCATATCTCAAGCTCAGCTCTAAGCCCGTCCTTCTCAGCTTCAGCAGCTTCATGGGCAGTCCTCAAAGGTACGATTGACTCCTCCAGAGATTGGATTTTTTCTAAAGCAATACAAAGATCCTCCCGAGTTCGGGTAAATGAATGCACAAGCTTGCCTGAGTATTCCTCCTTCTGTTCCAACAAGGCTTTCAAATTCCTAGCCTCTTCTGAGGCGCGGGACAGCTGCTCAACAAACGAAGATTCGAGAATGCTCTTGTCCTTATCAGCCTGATTGAAAGAATCCTTCTCCACTGCCAATTCCGCAGCCAAGATTTTCATCTGCCGCTTCAAGGTACTCTTTTCTTCTTCTATGGCATCCATGTAGATCCTTAAGCTGTCATATTGTCCCTTCCAATTCCCTGCTTCAGCATGCCACTCCTTTAACTCCTGCTAAATGTTAGAAATCCTCTTCATAAGCTCCATGCCTATAATATTGGTCTACAAAAAAAAGGAGATCAATTAGATACGATAAATTCCATGTACAAAAATGAAATAAGAGAAAATGCATTTTACCTTCAAAGAGGAATGAACAACTTCATTAGCCCATGTAAAGGCGTTATGGCTATCAAGCTTGATCCTCTCTGTCGGGCTAATCAAAGGCTTCAGCCACACTTCAGGTAGGCCGAATTTCTTAAAAAGGCTTCCACCAGCCGGAACAATAAGCACTTGCCTCATCTCCCTGCTGGAAGACCCTACTTCTCTAACAGAAGGTACGGAAGTAGGCTGAGGTAAAGAAGCCACAGGCAAGGAAATCTATGAAGCAGAAGAAGTAACAGGCACGGAAACTTGAGGAGGTGAGAAAGCCACGGGCATGGAAGCAGCAGAAGTAGTAACAGTTAAAGGAGTGGTGGAAATAGCAGGAGCAGACGAAAAAGATTCTCTCAATGAAGCAGGAAAGACAGCCAAGGGGAATCGTCAAAAGCAGGTCCAAAACCTTCGTGGAACAAGTGATCCACAGATTCATGAACAGGAGAGGGAGAAAACTCTTCAGAGATAGAGGGTCTGACTTCAGGTACGGAATGCACAACCACGGGTGTAGACTCATCGTACGAAATCACCCTCCTTCTTTGTGACCTGTGCACCAAAGTTCCCTCTTCTTCTTCTAAAGATCGAGACTTACCAACCTTACTCTTCGAGGAAGAAGAACCAGCAATAATCTCTTGGGCCTGAGTCAAAGACATCTTCAGAATGGATGCAACAGACACCCCACGAGCGGAGAACCCTGTCAAAAGGGAAAAAGTTAAGCGACAAAGAAAAAAGAGGCTCGAGTAAGGAAAGAAGCGAGAACAAAAGCTTCACTTACCGTGGGTCTTTACTTGCCAATCGTACTTCCCAGAGAAGTACTTCCAAGATCTTTCTTCCAAGGGAGCAACCGTCAACAATTTTTCTACCCAATCATGGATACCGGAGACATTCTCAACAGTACCCATAATTGCTGAAGGAAAAAGAAACAGATATGGTGTTAATAAAACACTTCAAGCAAAAAGAAGAAAAGTAATGAATGTGAGCTAAAATGTACTCACGTGCACGATTCCACTTCTCATGGAAGGGGAGATTTTCCTCACCCACTAAAACAGCAGTGGGCACAGCGACGTACCGGAGGTACCAACCTCTATCCTTATCATCTTCAGGGGTTACCAACACTCTATTACTCCTAGTAGTCAGAGTAAAAACCCCTTGACGAAATAAAGCAGGAGAATAAGGATGAATAAGATGGTTAAAAGTAAAAGGAACCGAGGCTAAAGAGGCTAAACTCCTAAGACACGCGACTACTCGCCACACAAGCGGACCAATTTGCCCTAAGCAAATATTGAAGAAACGACAGAATTCGATTATGATTGAATCAATGAGAGGTCTAAACCCTAAAGTAAAAGGGTATGTATAAACAAAAGAATACCCTGTCTTGTAAGACATTATTCTTTGATTGCTATTTGGAATGTAGACAGGGAAATCAGACTTCCAAAAACATTCCCCGCGAACAAGGAAAATCTGACCTTCAGTAATAAGAGTGGGATACCTCTCAACGCTATCAAGGGAAGAAGACTAATCTACGAGGACCCGGTTGTCCCTAATAAGTACAAACTCGGCAGGAATGATTTCGTCTACTCTTGGTTCACGTAAAGGTCCATGATGATCTCTACTCCTAGATGAAGACCTGGAACCCCTAACTCTTGGAGAAACTAAAGACTTAGAAGATGGAGGAGAAACAATCTGGGAAGAGGAAGAGCCTCTCGAAGGAGTGGAGCCTAGACTTCGCAGTCTACCACCCCTCCGACTCTGAGTCAGAGCAGCAGAACGTGTCAAATTCTCAACATCTATCACTCTTTTAGGTTGATTCGAAGAAGACATGTTTACAAAGACAAGAAAAAAATTCTTTAAAAGGAAAAAAGACAAGTTAGAAAGTGTTTCGTGGAAGTAAAGAAAAGGAGAAAGGTATTTATACTTGAAGACAATCGTCAAATATGGGAAAAAACAATGATGAAAAGTTATAATTGAAGGTGTCACCTCGCGACTGATGCAGCCACAAAAAGCCCTAAAAGGCACCGAGTAACTGCAGAACCAATCCAGAGGGAACACGTGGAGTGAACATTAAATGGAAGTGATAAGCGACGCTTATGTTCAAAAATGATACAATGTTTCGAGGTAAAGCAGCGGCAAAATATTCCCGTCATAAATGCATATCCACTTACCAAGTATTAATCGATAATTAAATGGTAAGTGAGGGGGACTATCTGTATTGGTAAAAAAGAATTTCACACATAAGATGGTTCCTGACAGCTCAGCCAGCTACGTGGACCAAGGAAAACACGATAGTTGAATATGATTCTATGAAGAGGTACGGAACAAAGAGGCGCGGATCAATAAATCTACAGAGTAATCAGCCACGGAAAACTCAACCTGATTGAGACAAGGAAGAGACACGGTCAGAATGAACCCAGACAGAACTACAGGTGGATTCAAGGACCCTCAATTAATAACTCATACGTTATGTAACTTTCGTACAACAGTTATCGTTACCCTTTGTAACGCCCCATTAATGTCATAGTTAGTCATTAAACAGCAATCATAGCAAGAAGTGTACGTTATATTAAGAAATCCCCTATATAAGGGATGAGAATATAGCTTGTAAAGGATCATTTGAACTGTGAATACAATACACTTTACTTTCTCAGCATCATATTGTCGCCATTCATTGATTTTCTTTTACTTAATATTATTTCATTGATTATCAGTAACTCGTGTTCATCCTAAAAATAGCTTTGGTCGAAGGATCTAATTCTTTGGTTAAACAATGATATTATATAGTCATTTTTAAAATAATAATTGAGAAATATATATATTCTTTATTTTTTTTATGTATATATATAATTGTTTCGACCTCGAGCTAAAAATGATCTTTCCCCTTTGTCTTCGGGTATTGGAGGATAAATTGAGTACATTGTACTTAGTAATAATTAAGAAACGAAGAGTTTATACTTTATCCCACTCGTCAATTTGTTTTTTTACTTTACTTTTAATCTTTATACGTCAATATTATTATTTTTTCTTACCATGTTAGCCTCGGGTGGTGCTAGTTATGTTCCAATAAAATGGGGGTAAAGGAAACATGAACAAAATTTAAGTGTATAAGAAATTTCGAGATAATATAAAGTGCAAAATAAATATTGATCACATCCACCAACAAAGGATGGTGGTCTAGTGGAGTGATAAGTATTGGTTCGAACTCAGTATAGAATCTCTTTTGTTAGGGATTGTTTAACCCCTTTAATGTGGAACTTTTCAGTGCGATCCTGATTTAGAGCCCGTTTGGACATAAGAAATTTTTTTCTTTTTTCCAAAAGTTTTTCACTTTTTTCCGAAATCAGCGTTTGTTCATAAAATTTTCAATTTTCACTTGAAGATGTATTTTGAAAATTTTCGAAAATTTGGAAAACTCCAAAAAGCTGTTTTCCAAAATTTTCACTCAAATCACTCACAAAACTTCAAAATTATATTCATGTCCAAACACAACTCTAAATTTCAAATATCATTTCCACTTGAAAAAAAATTTCACCTGTTTTTGAAATTTTACAATTCTTATGTCCAAACTCCCACTTAATCACGTTCCAATACAAATATCGAACACTGAATGAAAAACAACAAGAAAACATTGATCACATCCATAGTTAATTGAAAGGAACCATAGCAAACTGTTGATTGCATAGCAAAGACGTGACCTTAGCCATCAAATCACATTCATAGTTAAGGAACAAAACGATCGAATCGAGCAAATTCCTGGAGTACCACCTGTTGTCAAGGGAATTGTTGTTGATAGATATTCTCAACAACCTTGGAAGCCAAGCGCAGCACCCTTGCCTATACCCAAGAATTTTAAGATGTCTGACGTTCCTAAGTATGACGGAACAACTGACCCACGCGACCATGTGACTGCTTTTACCACCGGAGTAAAGGGCAATGACTTAACAAAACAAGAGATTGAATCAGTCCTTGTCAAAAAGTTCGGAGAAACACTTACCAAAGGAGACCTAACCTGGTATTCTCTTCTCCCTGAAAATTCTATTGATTCTTTTGCTGAGATTGCAGATTCTTTCATAAAAGCACGCACACTCTGGTGCACAAAAAATCGAAAAAAGAATGGAGGACATATTTAAAATAAATCAAGGAGACACGAAACTACTCCGTGAATTTGTAGAGAGGTTCCAGCGAGAAAGAATGCAATTAACCAGGGTACCTGATAATTGGGCAGCCATGGCATTCGCAAGTAATCTAAATGGAAAAAGCTCAGAAGCCACAAAGAGACTCAAAGAAAATTTGAGAGAATTCCCCGCTACAACGCGGAATGATGTATATAACAGGTACAACACTAAACTTCGAATAGAAGAAGATATCATCGCTCGTACGAAAGATGAAGATCATTCCAGATCTAGGCGATCCGAATCAGATAAGAGATCAGGTAAAAACAGGTACGATCCTTACTTAGGACCATCGGGACGCGAAACTCGCTCCAGGTTTAAAAATACTAGGTCAGATTATAGACCACCAAGTAGGGATGGAGGCTACTCCTCATCTAGATCCAGAAAGGATCGGGATGAACGACCAAGAGGTAATGCATGAGTTGGGGATCACACCTTCAATGTAAGTACTCCTGAACTTGTTTCAATATTAAGAAATATGGGAGATAAGGTTAAATGGCCTAAAGAAATGCGGCCAAACCCAAATAAAAGAAACCCAGATTTCTGGTGTGAGTTCCACAATGATCATGGACACATGACTGCAGATTGCAGATTTTTACAAGGTGAAATAGAACGCTTATTGAAACAGGGCTATTTAACAGAATTGTTTAGTGATAAAGGTAAACAGGCATATATGAAGAACAGGCAGGAGCCGCCGAAGCCTCCTTCTCCAAAAAGGACTGTCAATGTGATACATGGAGGAGAGGAAGTAAATGGAATAGTTTGCAAATTAGCCTCGAAGGTCACAATTACCCACGGAAAACGAGTTCGAGAAAATCCAGATGAAGGTGATATAACCTTTGACATGCAGATTTTGGCGGGCTAATGCTTCCCCACAACGATTCTCTGGTTATTACTTTACTTATTCATGACACTAACATTAAAATAGTGTTTATTTATCTAGGTAGCTCAGTCAATATCATCTTATTAAGAGTCGTGGAAGAAATGCTCATGGGAAATAAGGTGATCCCAAAGGCATGAGCCATATCAGGGTTTGATAACTCTACAGTGATAACCAAAGGAGAGATCGAACTTAGAACTTACGTCGAGGGAGTAACTAAGAACACCAAATTCTAAGTCATTCATACTGACATGGTTTATAACGTGATTATGGGAAGGCCATGGATCCATGACATGAAAGAAGTACCATCCACCTTACACCGGGTAATTAAATTCCCCTCAGAATGGGGAATTAGACAAATTAGGGGTGATCAACAGACCTCAAGAAATATAAATTCCATGGCGCATTATAACAAAAAAGAGACGGAAGAATCGGAAGATAGAGAAATCTTCCAAACAAATGTCACCGGTCAAACAGGTACGAATGAAGTGAATGTTCCAACAGGTACGGGAGAACATATCCACGAGAAGGTGAATCCAGTCGCCACAGAAGATGCGTTGGACCATACAGATATAGATTCCAGAACGGACGTCATTCATGAACCGGAGGAAGACAAACACATCAAAACAACTACGGAAGATCTCGAAGTTGTTCCATTGTTTGAACAAAAACCTGAACAGAAGGTGTATATAGGCACGAGGCTGAGACTTGGGCGAAAAGGTAAGATAATTGATTATTTAAAGACTAACGCAGATTGCTTTGCGTGGTCCCACTCAGATATGACAGGTATTCCACCAGAAGTAATGACTCATAAACTAAATGAAGATCCATCCTTCGTACCTGTTAAGCAGAAGAAAAAAAAGCAAGGACCATTCAAGAACCAAGTGATCGACGAAGAGGTACAAAAACTTTTGAAAATTGGTTTGATACGAGAGGTAACGTACCCTAACTGGCTGGCTAATACTGTGGTAGTACCTAAAAAGAATGGCAAATGGAGGGTACGCGTATATTATACTGATTTAAACAAAGCATGCCCCAAAGATTCATTCCCATTACCTCATATAGATCAAATGATTGATGCCACCACAGCCATGAACTATTAAGCTTTCTGGATGCATATTCTGGTTATAATCATATTAAAATAGATCCTTCAGACGAGGAAAAAACCTCTTTTATCACAAACAGGGGGACTTATTGTTATAAAGTCATGCCTTTTGGCCTAAAAAACACTGGAGCCATCTATCAAAGGCTAATGACCAAGATGTTCTAGGAACATCTTGGGAAAAAAGATAGAGGTTTACATTGATGACATGTTGGTAAAGTCTACACATGCGGAAGACCATTTCTAGCACCTTTCTACTACTTTTGACATTTTACGCAGGTATAATATGAAGATGAATCCAGAAAAATGCGCTTTTGGTGTATGTTTAACCAAAGAATTAGACCCTTTGCCTAAAGCTTATTTTTAAGATGAATACGGGTTACTGATAATCAAAATAATGGAAAAAATAAATAATAGACAATATTGCAGAAATATAGAGTTGATTGTATTCGAGAATCAGATGTCATTACAAGCTGTATTCCCCTCCCTTATATAGGAGATTCTTACAACATACGACTCTTGCTATGGTCACTCATTAATGACTAATTATGACATTAATGAGGCGTTACAAAGGATAATGGTAATTGGGGGTTCAGTTACATAACGTTCGAGTAATCAATTGTGGGTCCTTGAATCTGCTCGTAGCTTTGTCTAGATTCATTCTGACCGTGCCTCTCTCCTGCTTTGATCAAGTTGAGTTTCCCGTGGCTGATAAGTTCGTGGGTTTACTAAACCGTGCCTCTTTTTACCATATCTCTTCAAGGAGTCACGTCCAACTGTCGCGTTTTCCTGTGTCCACGTGACTGGCTGAGTTGTCAAAAGCTGGCTTACGTTTGAAACTCTTTTTTACTAATACAGATAGTCCCCCCACTTACCATATATTTAACAATTAATATTTGGTAAGTGGATATTCATTTATGGCGGGAATATTTTGCCGCCGCTTTTTCTTGAATCATTGTATCCTTCTCTGCACCACAGGCGTCGTTTGTCACTTACATTTANTTTTCATCATTATTTTCCTTTTTCTTCATGTTTGACGGTTGTCTTCAAGTATAAATACATGTTTTCTTTTCTTTGCTTCCATGAAACACTTTTCTAACTTTTTATTTTGTAAAGAACTTTCTTCTTTTCCTTTGTAAACACGTCTTCTTCAAACCAACCTCAAAGAGTAATAGATATTGAAAGTTTAGCGCCTTTTTCTGCTCTGACTAGGAATCGGAGAGGTGGTAGACTTAGAAGTCTAGGATCCACTCCTTCGAGGGGCTCTTCTTCTCATATTGTTCCTCCTCCTTCCACTAGATCTCCAGTTTCTCCAAGATTTAGGGTTTCTCGGTCTTTGTCTAGAGGTAGAGGCGAACGCCTTCGTGAACCTGGAGTCGATGAAATTGTCCCTGATGAGTTTGTTTTTGCTAGGGATAGTCAAGTTCTTGTAGATCAATCTTCTTCTCTTGATAGTATAGAAAGATATCCAACCCTTATAACTGAGGGTTAGATTTCCCTTGTTCGTAGGGAATGCTTTTGGAAATCTGACTTTCCTGTCTATATTCCGAATAGTAATCAAAGAATAACGTCTTACAAGACGGGATATTCTTTTGTTTATATGTATCCTTTCACTTTAGGGTTTAGACCCCCCATTGACCCAGTTATAATTGAGTTTTGTCGTTTTTTCAATATCTGCTTAGGACAAGTTGGCCCGCTTGTATGGCGAGTTGTTGCATGTCTTAGGAGTTTGGCTTCTTTAGCCTCGGTTCCTTTTACCTTCAACCATCTTATTCACCTCTACTCTCCTACCTTATTTAGTGAAGGGGTTTTTACTCTGACTGCTAAAAGTAAAAGAGTGTTGGTAATCCCTAGAGACGATAAGGATAGGGGCTGGTACCTCTGGTATGTTGTTGTACCCACTGCTGGTTTAGTGGGTGAAGAAAATCTTCCCTTCTCTGAGAAGTGGAATCGCGCACATGAGTATGCTTTAGCTCACATTTAATTCTTCTTGTTTTGAATTGAGATGTTTTATTTAACACCGTATCTGTTTTGTTTTTCTCTCAGCAATCATGAATACTATTGAGAATGTCTCCGGTATTCATGATTGGGTAGAAAAATTGTTATATGTTGCTCCTTCAGAAGAAAGATCTTAGAAATACCTCGCTGGGAGGTATGGTTGGCAAGTAAAGACCCACGGTAAGTGAAGCTCTTTTTCTTGCTTCTTTCCTTACTTGAGTCTTTTTTTTTGTCGTTTAACTTTTTTTCCCTTTTTAATAGGGTTCTCTGCTCGTGGGGTGTCTGCTTCCTCTATCCTGAAGTTGTCCTTGGCTCAAGCCCAGGAAATTATTGTTGGTTCATCTTCCTCGAAGAAGAAGATTAGTGATTCTCGTTCCGTAGAAGAAAAGGAAGAGGGTGCTTTAGTGCACATGCCACGGAGAAGGAAATTGGTTTTAGATGATGAGCCAACTGCCTCAACCTTGCCTTCCGTTTCTGTGATTGAACCCCCTTATCTTTGATGATGTTTCACATTCCCCTATTCATGATGGTATTGATCTTGCTCCTGACGACGTCCATTTGGATGTTGTCTTTCCTGCTTCTTTGAGAGAAGCTATTTCGTCTATTCCTTTGGCTATCTCAACTTCTGATGTTGCTTTTCCTGTAACTTCTTCAGCCCTTCAACTTTCCGTGCCTGCTTCTTTTCCCGTGGCTTCTCCAGCTCCTCAACCTTCTATGTCTGTTGTTGTTCCATCTCTGCCTGCTTTTATGCCTTCCATTAGGGAAGTAGGGTCTTCCAGCAGAGAGATGCGGCGGGTGGTAATAGAGGTTCGAGCTAAGGTAAACCTTTTCAAGAAGACGGGTGAGCCTGAAGTGTGGCTCAAGCCTTTGATAGGTCCCACTGAGAAAGCAAAGATAGCTAGCCACGGTGCTCTTACATGGGCAAATGAGGTCGTGCATACCTCTTTGAAGGAATGGTGTAAGTTATCCTCTTTCACTCTCGTATATGAAATTTACCATATCTGACTGGTTTATTTCTTGTAGATTAACCTTCTAGGCATGGAACTTATGAAGAGGATTTTGAACACAGACCAAGAGGCAAGAGAGTTGCAGGCAGAAGTTGATAATTGGAGAGCACAGTATGATAGCCTAAGGATTGACATGGATGCTTTAGAAGAGGAAAGGAGTACCTCGAAGTGGCAGATGAGACTTATGGCAGCAGTACTAGCAGTGGAGCGGGCTTCTTGCAGTCAAGCTGATAAAGATAAGAGTGTTCTGGAGTCTTCGTTCGCGGAGTAGCTGTCCCGTGCCTCAGAGGAGATTAGATACTTAAAGAACTTGCTGGGGCAGAAGGAAAAATACTCAGGCGAGCTTGTGCAAGGCAGAAGGAAGAATACTTAAGCGAGCTTGTGCAATCACTCACTCGTACTCAAAAAGATCTTCGTAGGGCTTTAGATAAAGCTCAAACTTTAGAGGAGTCGATTGTTCCATTAAGGGTCGCACATGAAGCTGCGGAGGCNTGACACATTGATGGAGATGAATCAAGAGGGTTTTGACCTTAGTGCTGAAATAGCCAAAACTAAGGAAGCCATGGAGAAGGCTCAACATGGTCATAACCTCTCTTCACCTGATACTGAGATTCCAGCCGCGCATGCCTCTTCATCCCCAGTTGCTCCCGCTTCTTCTGCCACTGAAGTCAACCCTTCTCTTGAAAAGATCTAGTTGGTTTATCCCTTTTTTTTATTGGTGGTTACCCCCAGTCCCATCGGGGGTAAATTTGGATTTCCTTTATGTCCCCAAATGACAACTTAGGGGAACCACGATGTATATATAAAAAAATTTATATTGCTAAGTATAAGTTAATACTTAGTTTTTAATATGTAAATGTTAGTTCGACTTTTGTTGAGTTTCTGTTTCACTCTTTAAGTCTTTTGCATGCTTCATTTTTTGAGGTTTTAGTTTTACCTTCGAGTTTTGCATGTGGAATGCTTTAGACTACTCGTACCTTTTTTGTATAATAGGCACGGTGTCATATTAAATGTGTGCCTTTTTGTAATAGGCATAGTTTATGGAAGAGGGCCCTTTATAATTGACATGAAGAAGACGTCTCAACTTCATGATAATGCAATAGAGTGATAGGAATTTTACACATGTTTAAGAATGTTTCCAAGGAAAGTTTTTTGTTTGAACTTCCATGACATTTTACCTGTGTTTGGTTATCGTCTAAAACTCATGTTTGCAATTGTTTTTGTTTAACAGATTTGATATACTCTTGTATTTTGTAATTGTTTTTCATAGGTAACAGTTTTTCGATATTAATGCAACGAAACAACTATTTTTTTACTAGTAACAATTTTTATAAAGATTGGAGTTTTTACCCGCAACTGTTTTGGAAACAGTTTTCTAATAAGTACGAGGGAAATGTTTTCTTATTCGTAATTGTTTTTATTTGATAACAGTTTCTTGAACAAATACAAGGATTTAGACTTTTCATCCATAACTGTTTTATTTGAGAACAGTTTTTTGAGTGAGTACATTGATGATGATCTTTTACCCCTAATTGTTTTTGTTACAACAGTTTTGAATAAGTATAAAGATGTAAATTTCTTTCTCGTGACTAAAATTTTGCTTTTCAACCTGAATATGTTCGAAGGTTTTTGATTTTTGCATTAGGCTTTGTATTTGGGTGGCTCTTTTGATTTCTTTCAATTCTACTCGTGTCACTTGTCTCGTTGGGTAGATGGGTCTTCAGGCTCGAGCTTTTGACTTTTTGGTAGTCTTATTTTCTTCGTCTTAGCCTTCCATACTGTATAGTCCCCCAAGTGTTTGAGCTTTGAAGAATGAAATCTCGAGCACTTGATTATTCCTTCCTTGTGGTCCTTTTCCTGAAAAGGAAAAACATTCCGGACTCGAAGGTATATAGTTTTTTAGATGATGACTGCTCAACCCTTTCAAAACGTCCATCAGAAAGTGTAACCCTAGACTGGGAATTGTGCTATTTCCTCGTGTCTTTACAGGTCTAATATCATCATCTGTTGATGGGTTAGCTTTATGCCTATCATCTAAAAAAGTTAGTAAAGTTTTTAAATGTTCAAAATAAAATCGAACGTGTGATACCTGACGGTGGGTATTCTTTTCTTTTAGAAGTAATACTTATTTAGATGGATGGCGTTCCAACTTGTTGGTAGAACTCTGCCGTCCATAGCTTCCAACTCATAGGCGCCTTTCCAAGCTATGCCTCGGATTTTGTAAGGTCCTTCCCAGTTTGGATTTAGCTTTCCTGCACCTGCTTCTTTTGTTGATTGAAAGACTTTTTTGAGGAAGAAGTCCCCAGTTTTAAAGTATTTGAGATGAGCTTTACGGTTGTAATAACGCTCTATGATTTGTTTTTGAGCTACCATCCGTATTAGTGCTGCTTCTCTCCGTGGTTCGAGCAGGTCCAGGTTGGTCCTTAATTCATCGTCGTTTTCACCTTCCATTGTTGTTGAGAACCTTATGCTTGGTTTTCCAATCTCCACTAGTATTAAGGCTTCTGACCCATAAACAAGTGCGAACAGAGTTTCTCCCGTGGATATTTTTGAAGTTGTTCTGTATGCCCATAGTACCGCTGGTAACTCATCAGGCCAGTTTCCTTTGGCTTTATCCAGCCGCTTTTTTAGATTGTTGATGATGACCTTATTCATTGACTCGGATTGACCTTTTATTAGCCACGGGGTGGTACGACATTGAAGTGATCCGCTTGATTTGCCAACTTGCGAAGAATTCTATGATTTGCGAGCCTACGAATTGTGGGCCATTATCACACACGATCTTCTTCGGTATTCTAAAGAGGCATATTATGTTTCGCCATAAGAAGCTTTTAACTTCTTTTTCTCGCACTTGTTTGAACGCTTCTGCCTCTACCCATTTTGTAAAATAGTCGGTTAGTACGAGTAAAAACCGTACATGTCCTTTAGTTGTGGGAAGAGGTCCTACTATGTCCATACCCCATTTCATGAAAGGCCATGGGGATATTATTGTATGTAATAATTCTGTTGGTCGATGAATGTTATTAGCAAGCCTTTGGCAGCTGTCACATTTGGATACGAAATTCTCGGCTTCTTCTTCCATCTTAGGCCAATAGTATCTGTCTCTGATTAGTGTTTTCACTAAGGATCTCGCCCCTGAGTGATATCCACAGTGTCCTTCGTGGACTTCTTTCATCACAAATTCCATTTGGTTAGGTCTGAGGCATTTAGCTAGGGGTCTTCCAAACATCTTACGATAAAGTGAGTTGCGAATAAGGTAGTACCGTGCAGCTTTGCGGCGAAGTGCTTGAGTTATTTTCCTATCTTCAGGTACGGTGTCATTCTGCAAAAAATTAAGAATTTCGTTTCTCCAGTCCCAGGTTAGGTTGTTGAAAGTTACCTCATTCCTATCCTGGTTTATTATTGAATGAAATAGTTGAATGACAATTGTATTGTCTTTGTTCATTACTTCTGTGATTGCTGCGAGGTTAGCTAGTGCATCTGCTTCTGCATTTTCCTCTCTAGGTATTTGCACCACCTTCTATGTTTTGAATTGTCTCACGAGCTCTCTTGCTTTTTCAAGATACTGTTGCATTCTAGTCTCTCGAGCGATGTAAGTCCCCTGTATCTGATTTACTACCAGTTGGGAGTCGTTGTTGATCACAATTTGCTCGATTGAGAGCTCCCGTGTGAGTTCAAGCCCTGCAATAACATCTTCATACTCTGCTTCATTGTTGGTGATAGGATAACACTGTCGTGTCTTTTCACCCGTGGGTGATATCAAGACTATGCCTAAGTCGGCACCTTTTGTATTTGAAGAACCATCGGTGAAAAAGGTCCATAGGCCTGGATTAACATCGTTAAAGAGTTGTAACTCTTTTTCTACTTCAGATACAATGCTATTACTAAAGTCAACAACAAAATCAGCTAGTATTTGAGACTTAATTGCAGTCCTAGGCTGATTGATTATTTCATGCTCACTGAATTCTATGGCCCACTTGGCTAATCTTCCTGAAAATTCCTGTTTATGCAGAATATTTCTTAAAGGATATGAGGTCACAACGGTGATTGGGTGGCATTGAAAATAGGGTCGTAATTTTCTAGATGCCATTATTAAAGATAAGGCTAACTTTTCCAGATGTGGATATCTAGTCTCAACATCTAGAAAAGTTTTACTTACATAATAGACAGGTGATTACTTACCTTTTTCTTCTCTTACCAATACTACATTTATAGCAATTTCTGAGACAGCCAGGTAGATGTACAATCTTTCCCCTTCTTTTGGCTTTGAAAGCAGTGGTGGTTTCGATAGATAAATCTTCAGGTTCTTGAGGGCTTGCTGACATTCTTCAGTCCATTCGAACTGATTTTGCTTTTTGAGAACTGAGAAAAATTTTAGAACTTTTTTCGAAAGATTTAGAAATAAACCTACCCAAAGCTGCTATTCTCCCTGTCAGTCTTTGAACTTCCTTTTTATTTGTTAGAATATCAAGTATTTCCTCTATGGCATTAATTTGAGCGGGATTTACCTCTATTCCTCTATTTGATATAAGGAAACCCAAAAATTTGCCTTATTGTACTCCAAAAGCGCATTTCTCTGGATTTAACTTCATATTATACCTGCGTAAAATATCTAAAGCAGTAGAGAGGTGCTGGAAATGGTCTTGTGCTTGTGTTGATTTTACCAACATGTCATCGATGTATACCTCCATTGTTTTTCCCAGATGTTCTTGGAACATCTTGGTCACTAGCCTTTGATAGGTGGCTCCAGCATTTTTTAGGCCAAAAGGCATGACTTTATAACAATAAGTTCCCCTATTCGTGATAAAGGAGGTTTTTTCCTCGTCTAAAGGATCCATTTTAATCTGATTATAACCAGAATATGCATCTAGAAAGCTTAATAGTTCATGACATGCGATGGCATCAATTATTTGATCTATATGAGGCAATGAGAATGAGTCTTTGGGGCATGCTTTGTTTAAATCAGTATAATCTACGCATTCTCTCCATTTGCCATTCTTTTTAGGTACTACCACAGTGTTTGCTAACCAGTTGGGGTACGTTACCTGTCGTATCGAACCAATCTTCAAGAGTTTCTGTACCTCTTCGTCGATCACTTGGTTCTTGAATGGTCCTTGCTTTCTTTTCTTCTGCTTAACAGGTACGAAAGATAGATCTACATTTGGTTTAGGAGTCATCACTTCTGGTGGAATGCCTGTCATATCTGAGTGGGACCACGTAAAGCAGTTTGCATTAACCTTTAAATATTTAATCAACTTACCTCTTCGAGCGGGGTCTAGCCTTGTTCCTATATAAACTTTCTGCTCTGGCTTTTGTTCGGATAATGGAACAGCTTCGAGCTCTTCCGTAGTTATTTTGATGTGCTCATGTTCCTCCGGTTCATGAATGACGTCCGGTCTGGATTCTGTTTCTGTGTGGTATAGTATACCTTCCGTGGTAACTTTATTTTCCTTCTCGTAAGTATATTATTTCGTACCTATTTCAGCAACAATACCTTCCGTATCTATTCTGGTAGTAATTTCTTCCATGCTTGTTTGGGCTGTGTTACCTGCTTGGGAGATTCCCTTATCTCGTAATTCTTCCACCTCTATTTTCTTTTTGTAGTGTACTACAGAGTTTATAATTCTTGTGGTATGCTGATCTCCTTTGATTTGTTGAATCCCCCATTCAGAGGGAAATTTAATTACCTGATGCAACGTGGAGGGTATCGCTTTCATGTCGTGGATCCATGGCCTTCCAATGATCACGTTATAAGCCATGTCAGTATCGATGCTTGGAACCTGGCCTTTTGATCACCCCCTCAGCATAAGTTCTAAGCTTAATTTATCTTTTTGTTATAATCATAGAGTTATCAAACCCTGATATGGCTCGTGCTTTTGGGATTACTTGATTCCCCAGTAGCATATCTTCCACGACTCTTAGCAAAATGATATTTGCTGAACTGCCTGGATCAATCAACACTCTTTTTACGTTAGTGTCATGAATAAGTAAAGATATTACCAGAGCATCATTGTGCGGAAGCATTAATCCGCTGATATCTGTCTCATCGAAGGTTATATCGTCTTCTCCACGAGCCCATTTCCCATGTGTAATTGTAAACTTCGTGGTTGTTTTGCAAATCACTCCTTTTACTTCTTCACCCCCGTGTATTACGTTAACGGTTCGTTTTGGAAAAGGAGGCTTTGGGGGCTTCTGCCTGTTCCTCATATATGCCTGTTTACCTTTATCACTATAAAATTCTCTTAAATAGCCCTATTTTAACAAATTTTCTACTTCACCTTGTAATATCTACAATCCGCAGTTTTGTGCCCATGATCGTTGTGAAATTCACACCAGTGATCTGGGT
>MDKJ01021937.1:0-50363 GCA_005239525.1 Nicotiana knightiana | reverse complement strand
ATCGTGAGGAGTTAGCAAAAATGATTGCTTTGGGTTGTCTACCTTTTTCTTTTGCTTCTTCATCATATCTTATTATGTATATTCAAAGGATTTATAATCCTTTATTTAAAGGTATCCCTAGAAGTACTTGTAGAGCTGATATTTTTAGATTGCATGGTCAATATCAAACATACATACGTTATTTGTTTGAACACCTTCCTTGTAGAGTTTCTCTAACTTCTGATATTGGCCATGCTGTTAATGGAAATGATTATTTGACAATTACATGTCATTGGATAGATGATTTATTTTGCATGCAAAAACGTATTATCGCTTTTAAATATGATGAAGATCAGAGTCATACTGCTGTGTTTATAAGTAGTACTATTAGCGAAGTTGTTCAATTTTATAATCTTAACCAAAAAGTATTGTGTATGTCTTTTGATAATGCTTCTAACAATACTGCCGCAATTTCATTATTAAAAATGCATTTGCAACCGCCACTTGAAGAAATTTTTCATGTTAGGTGTGCATGTCATATTTATAATTTAATTGTTAAAAGTGGCCTTGATTTATTTTCAACTGAGACTACTCATGTTAGAAGAGCAGTTGGTGTCATTCAAGGAAATAACAGACAATCTAGAATTAGGGAATTTAAGAATAAGTGTACCGAGTATAACCTTAAACCAAGATTCATGCCAGACGAAATTGTTACTAGGTGGAATTATACTTACATATTTTTAAAATGTTGCTACAAATATAGATTTCCAATAACTGAAGTTGCTAATGCGCATTGTACTGATAGAAACCGTATGTTAACACCTGCTACTTGGGAGGTCATTAATGATGTTATTCAATTTTTACATAAATTTTATATAGCTACTGTTGAGTTTTCTGGAGCATACTACCCTACTATTACAATGGTTTTAGTACATATAGCTGAAATTGCTTTTCTACTCTTTGAATTTAAGAAGAAAGAAAAATATACAGTTGCAGTTGAAGAAATGCAAGACAAATTCAAAAAATATTTCTTTCCAATTCCTCAGATTTACTTAATTGGCGCTGTTTTAAATCCTTCTATTAAGATGGCTGATTGTCACCAATTAATCAATGCTTTATATACTTACATGGAGGTTGGAGCAACTGAAACCCCAGATATTTTTGCTTGTATGAACAAACTAAATGATAATTTACAACAATTATATAATAATTATGCAAGTATAGTTGATTCTGTTGCTGTTAATGCCAATGTTAATCCCACTATGCAGTGTGACCACTTCTTCAGGTTTCACTACTTTGAATGATGATGAAATAGTTGATAGTTATAATATTTTTCCACATTTGCTACAACTCAAACCAGTAGCAGAAACATTGATGAACTTCAATTCTACTTGCAGAAGCAAAAGGAGATTCGCACAAAGGAATTTTCAGCGTTGGGATGGTGGCGTGAGAATGAAAAGCAATTTCCTGTTCTTTCTGCTATGGCTCGGGACGTGCTGAATGTGCCAATTTCAAATGTTGCATCAGAGAGTGCATTTTGTCAATCAAGACAACAACTAGGAGACACCCGTCACTCATTGGGAAGCAATGCTTTGGAAGTTTTAGTATGTTTCAGAGATTGGATTAGATCGGAACGAAGAAATCAAGGACGTGAAGATGTTGATAGCCCAGAAGACGAGGAACTTGGAGATATATTAACACATTGTAACCCATCTGAATTTAACACTCCAGAGGAAGGACAATCATTTCATATTGATTATGAAGAACTTACAAGGGAAATGCAAAATCTTTGAATTTACTACTTGTCGAATTTAGTACTTAGTTGTAACTTGTAACTTGTAAGAGTTGAATTTTGAAATTTGAAATTTGAAAATTGATAATTTGAAATACATGTTGCACTTGCAATTTATAAGTGCAATTTTTTCCATAATCATTGTTATCTTTATATATTTTACTTTATATTTTATATAAATTACAATACATGTACAAGAACTTGAAAAAAAAACTAAAAAGACTGAAACCCGGCCTGGCCCGGAAGTACCCCTACCCGCACCGGTTCATTTTTACCCGGATAATCCCCAACCCGTTAACAATTAATCGGTAAGAACCCGTAACCGCAACCCATCCGGTTAAAAAAATGTAACCGGCCCGGTCCACCCGTTAGATACCCTTACTTCAACTGCTTTGAAGCTATCGAGCTTCATTCATTCAAGCCCTGACGAAGGCTTGTACTACTCAATCATCGGAGACCGGTGGTAATTCCATCCGTTCCAATTAGAAGCGGGATACGAACTCCCTTAACATATCATTCTCTCTTTGTTTGATTTTGAAGATGTCATATTTCCTTGCAGCGACCTTGATGGCACCATCATGCGCCTTCACTAAAGAGTCTGCCATCAAAGCAAACAAATCTATCGAGTTCGGGGGCAGGTTATGGTACCACATCATGGCCCCTTTGGACAGTGTTTCTCCAAATTTTTTCAATAAGACGGATTCAATCTTGTCATATTTTAGGTCCGAGGTCCCGTTGTACTTCGGAGATTGGGCATTCTGAATTTCTTCGGGATGGGCTTCAGAGCCGCACTTGATGGGAATGGCTTTTGCACGAACTTTTTTGAATCTACAATTTTCAGAATCGTGGGTGCGCCCTGGATCTGATCGACCCTCGAGTTATAGGTCTCAACCTTTTTGTCGTTTCGTCTATCTTCTTTTCGCCTGATTCAATCCTCTTTGTGAGGTCCTCGAGCATATTCATAATAGCGGGGTCGGCTGCTAACCCATTATTGCTCGACCTTTCTGGTCCCTGTTCGACTCGATGAGCCGTTTCCGGTGGTGCTGTGCTTGGACTTCTCTGATGGCTTTGTAGCTGAGCAATAGCCATTTGTTGTGTTTGAAACATCTCAAAAATAACATGAAGGCTAACTTCTCTTTCCTTTTGAGTAGGGGCTCTCTGTGCTTCATGTTGGTCTCCTTCGCGCACACTTCCGTCTGTATGAAATCTTACATCGAAAGTTGAGCGTTGCGTGAGCCTTCATCAACGGGGATTTGCACTGGTGCCCCTTCAGGGTTTTGCGGTGGTATATCGGCACCTGAAGCAGCTGCGCCGTTCTCTCCATGATCCTCAAGATCGTTGTTTTCATGTGCATTCACTGAGTTAGACATTTTCTGACCTGAAATTGAAGGTTCTTGGACAAGAAAAAGTGTAAAGAATAACTTGTATTTTTAGAAAACCAGCACTAAAACAATCATTATTATTTTTAGCCCCATGGTGGGCGCCAAACTGTTTACCGCGAAAATGGTAATTACAATTGTATTTGATTTTGTGGTTCTAAAAATATGTGATCTATGTTAGTACTAATTGTTTAGGCGATATATGCTAAGTGAGAGGTAAGAAAATGAGATAAGAGCAAAGGATAATGAGATTGTGCAAACCGAGCAGTTATGAGACGGGGTCTCGAGCTGGTCGAGAACAAGGCCTTGAGGTCGAGCTCGAGAGCTTGACAGAGGGTGGTCGATGAAGGTATAACAGTATTGAAGGCCTCGAAGATGGATTCTTTATGATCAATAATGAGCAATAAATGAAGAACAATTAATGAACACAATAAATAAAAGACAGTAAATTAATGGAACAATTATAGAGAATATTCTTCTTCTTGTATTGAATATCATATGTGTTACAAAATGACAAAGGTCCCCTTTATATAAGAGGGGAAATCCCAACATACTACATGCGTAATTATTACAAAGATAAACGGCTGGTACAATCATTTAGTGTCACGGTACGGACTTGTACGATTTTTGCGGAGTTCGTCAGCTTTAACCACATGCTTTTTGAAAATTTCTCGCTTTTCCATGATGGTCTTTGATTTACACCGCCTCGAGATCGAGCGTGGTGAATCCTCGACATGCTTCCTCGATGTCAAAACTCGAACTTCTTCGAGACTTCTGGAAACGGGCTATGGAGTGCCATAATGATCATAAAATTGGGCTCTCCGGTTTTAGCAGTATACAATTGTAATGTGGGGTGAAGGATGGGTTGGATATATTTAAAATTAGTGGTTCACCCTCCTAAGCACTTTAACACATCACATAATAAACTTTAAGCGCAAATTCTTCAATCCACTTCAATTTCACAAACAAGATCACTCCCCAAAATTATTCCCTCTTTCTTTAAGCACTATTTTACTTTATACCCCACTAGCAAGAACAAGACAACAATTTATTCACCTATATTTTTCCTTCTTTTTTTTTTTTCATATTTCTTCTTCTTCTTCTTTTTTTTTTTTTTGAATTTTCGCTAGTGTGTATTATTTTACAAAACAAGTGCACCTTTGTTTATTTCATTGGTTCCACTCGAAAGTCACACCACTTAGTCCTTACTTCTTTTAGCGCTCATTTCACAATTAATGATTGTCAATTAAGAACAAAAGGGTATTAGCTCGTAATGTGGGTGCCAAATAAAAGTCTATAGGATCAAAAGTATAAATAGGGATAGTTTTTATTTTGTGATAAGCATTAAGCTCAAAAAGATAAAAGAAAGTCTAAAATTATTTTTCAAACCGAGCATCACCTAAAATTTGCTTCAACTCACATACCAAGCAAGGTATAGACTCAATCACAAAATATGGACTATGAAAAATCTCACCACACATGGCACATGACTCACTAAGGATGATCTCATTCCGGCTCTCAACTAATGCAAGTATTCACGGAGCCACGAGATATTAAACATTAGGTAGAAAGTGAAAACAAGTCAAGATAACGAGACATAGGCGTCACAAAACATGTTATCCAATTTATAAAGGCATCATGATCAATTTTAAAAGATAGGTAAGGTGATACACATGCCAAAGCCTAAATATGTTACTATCAAACAAGTCAAGGGCGCCTAAGAATTATATCATTCTTCTTATTTTATTTTCTAAATCCTAATCTATTCTAAAAAAAAAAATACTACCCAGTTCAAATATATCCAATGAAAAAGAACCGATGCACAAATAAAAATCAGGGGGATTATTATCTAACTAAAACTAACTAAAATAAAAACAAAATATTTTTGAATTTTTTTATTGGACTTTAATCCCTCAAGAAAGTTGTCCACAAAATCTATCGTCTGGAAAAGCTAAATTTTATATTTTTTTCAACGTTTTTTTAAAACAAAAACTACCACATTTAGAGAGAATACTACAATTAAGCTTGGATATCACAAAAAATCACCCAGACAATCTCTCCACTCCATACTTAAAATTGTGAAATGTTCGCAATGCACACTTCAAATAATAAGAGAGTAAAAGAGAGTCCCTGATAGGTCAAAGGTCGAAGCATTAGCAGCTCACGGGATACTCAGACTTCTCCCGAGGATGGTCCTTTGTGCGTGCATCACACACTTAGTTCCAACCACCTTCTCGCTTTTGCACATGCCTAACGACTTTGATTCCATTCTCACACTCCTAAAAAAATATAAAAACAACACTACAAAAATAATACCAAAAAAAATGAATTAGAAAAAAATAGTAGAGTTGGGTTGCCTCTCAGCAAGCACATGATTTAACGTCGCGGCACGATCCATCACTTTCACCACTTTTTCTTTCACTTTGAGGATATGATTTGCGCCCACAACTTTGCATCAATTTTTCTATCATGTTCCTGGGGCGGTGGTGGAATACAAAAGAATCAAGTAAACAATGTCGCATCTTGCATTTCCTGACCTTTAAGTAAGGGATGCCATTTTGTCTCATTGGTATCACAAATTTAAGAATATATGCACTTTGTTCCTCGTCCATTGACTCCTCCATAGGCTCGAATGGATTGATTCTCATGTCACTAGCCAAACACAATGTTGAAAAGTGCTTAGAATGAGGTCCAATGCGTTCCAACTCTAGAACTGCTTCACTTTTAACATCCTTACTTTTGCACACCTTCTTAAACTTGGCATCATAAATAATCTATTGGTTGAATAGTTGAAATTCCTCTTTTGCTCCACAAGCTGGCCAGTATCCACAACAATCAGTTGTAGGGCCTTAGATGCCCCAACCTTTTTATTCAATTGAGCCTGAATGTCATGGATATCTGAGCCAAATTGGTCTATCTCCTGCCCGAGCTCAATTCTTCCTTCTATCAGTTGTTCTACCATATTTGAAATACCATTATGGAGAAACCCATAAAATTTTATCAGTTGAGCTTGTTCTTCTAACCATGATTGGTTCACTACATCTGCTTCTTCAAAATTATCTTCTTGTGGGAACTCACTCTCTTTAGCCAATTCTTCCGCGTCGACCTTCATTCTCGTGATTGATGCACTAATTATTTGTATAGCTTTTTGAATTTCATCTCGTTGCTCAGCTACTTTCCTCACGGTGCCCATAATACGGGCAACACGTTCCACATCCTCCATTTCATTACTCCTCTCATACTCATAAACATTATTAGAAACATCATAACAAGGACTTAGAGAAAGGTAAAAAGAATTAGGAAACCATCCCGATGGTCACATTGACAACCACACACATTATAAAAATTCCACTCATAAGATTAAGATTCACAATTTTATCACAAGTGCGGTCCTCCACAATATGGACAGGGATCACCAAAATAAGATAACCAATATTCAATAAATTATTTCCAAGATGACATGTAAAAAAGAAATAATTAAAGAATTACTACACTAAAATAAAATTAAAACTTGAATAGATAAAAGTAAACATCTAATCTAGCAAAACAGTCAATCCAAAGTCCCCGGCAACGGCGCCAAATATTTGTTGCTCCCAAATGCACACGCAAGTATACGTGGTCGTACAAGTAATATATGATTGTAACTCTAGATATTGTACTCACGAGGACTTGTGATTAACTAACAACTAAATTAAACCCATACAATTAATTTATTCAACCGACTCTAATGTATGAATAATTAACTCAAACTAATCTAGAGTAACAAACTAAGAGATTAAAGGAACAAGTTTGGTGAAATTAGACACGAATTCAATGAGAGATGATATTCTAGAGCTTTGGGTTAGCTAACAATCCCGTTGAGTTTTCCCCTTAAATTGTCTAATTAATTTATATGGTTCATTTTGACAGGGTTAATTTTACTCGTAGTATTCTCCCAAATTACTACTCGCCTATTCAAGCTAACCTAACGCTTATATTCCTATGAAATTAAGATTAACACAAACGCATTAATAATTCCTGTATAGTAACCAAGCAAGGCGATTAGGTATATCCCTATCTTAACCACAAATCTATTCTTGATACTAAGGTTCAAGATCTTGCTCTACTCAATCTTATATGCAATCAAGAATTTTCTCTCCCGAGTTCAATCCTAGATTCGTAGATAGTATTCAATTGGTGATCAAGCAATCAAATAATTATGTGAAAGATTGAATAAATAAACCAATATGATAAAATAATAAACGAAATTCAAGTTTCAAACCACAACCTACATATAACACCCACAACTCTAGAACTAATGAACTATGGCACTAAAGGAAGATAAGATGAAGCAAAATTGAGAATCCTCGCTCCCTAGTGTTTTGTGCGTGTATTTTCCTCTCAAAGTGGTATCTCCCCCTCCTAAATAGGTTTAGACTTGATTTTATACAAGTTGGGGGTGGATCGAAATAACCTTGCCCCGGACAAAATAGAAGTGAAACCCGTCACCCAACGTCCAGGGTAGCGTGGGCGCTAGTCCTGGCACTAGAAATTTTTTGCATCTAAAAACTAGGCCACTAGTAGCGACCCACGCTACCCTGGGCACTATACTGTCTAGTTTTTTTTTTCTTTTGTTCTCTTTTTGCTTCAAATCATGCACTATCGTCTCATATTGCCTATGTGCGACTCCTACATATAAAAATACCACGAATTAGTACATTATTATATTACACGTGTGACTTTTACAAAATATGAGTAAAATTGCGAGGTAATATGCATATAAATATGCATACTTTAAACCGAATGTCAAGTGTATTCAAATATACAAACTTGTGCTATAAAGGAGAGATATTTGATTCTCTAAATAGTAGTAGTTATAATAATGCCATAATCTTTTTTTTAAGAAGTAATATTTAATCCTGTTGGGTTTTTAAGTATAGTAATGCTTAAAAGAGGGTGAATGTGAAATGGAGGAAAAATGAAATATTTGAGTTTCATTTGATATTCCCTCATTGATGAAGGACATTGTCCCATATTGGAAGAGGAAGAGGTTTTTAATGGGTATATAAGCAATTGATCTTCTTCTAGCTCTTAAAGAGTTAAGAAGAAGGCAAGCCTCGCGTCGTCGTCGTCGTCGTCACTCGTTCGACTCGGCTTCGGTTTCGGCTTCAGATTCGGATTTGGCTTGGGAGCGTTATGTATAACGGCAAATCTCGTCATCTCGTCATAACGCTCCCATGACGAGATTTACCGTTATACAGGATTAAATATTACTTCTAGAGGAATTATCACGATTGACTATGTAAAGTCAAGCGATAATGTGTCGGATCCACTTACAAAATGCCTAACTAGAGAGGTAGTTGAAAAATCATCAAAGGGAATGGGACTATGGCCGAGAACAAGTCATTGAGGCGGTAAATCTAACTAGAAGACTGGAGATCCCAAGATCTAGGTTCAAGGAGATCAAACAAAGTCATAATGACGGTTCAACATTGTCAACTAAAACTTCTGTCCATTCTCGTGATGAGACAATGTTCAGTACCAAGGATAAAGCATTAAGACTTTTTAATAATTTCTAAATTTGATACGGGGTATATCAAATACTGTATCTACGGGATGACACGTTTAGGAATCACCTATGTAAGTGTGAAGTGTTATCCGCTTCAAGGAGAATTTGTAAGGCCAGTTCTCTACGCACTTATGAAACTAGGCGATGTTCATGGCTAAAACATATAATAATGCTTAAAAGAGGGTGAATGGAAAATGGAGGGAGAATGAAATATTTGAGTTTCATTTGAGATTCACTCCTTGATGAAGGACATTGTCCCCTATTGGAAGAGGAAGAGGTTTTAATGGGTATATAAGCAATTGCTCTTCTTCTAGCTCTTAAAGAGTTGAGAAGAAGGCAAGCCTCGCGCCGTCGTTGTCGTCACTCGCTCGGCTCGGCTTCAGCTTCGGCTTCGGCTTCAGCTTCGGCTTCGGCTTCGGCTTCAGATTCAGATTCAGATTTGGATTTGGTCAAATGATTGATTGATTGATTAATTTTCTGGACCAAATTTATTCGTTAATAGTAAATATTAACAGAAATATTATTAAATATCTGTTTTAATAACAAAATATTAATATTAAATTCAATAATATTAGTATTAAATCCAATTCCGTCATTAGTTTTCCGTTTTTCAGTTTTGTAACTGAAAATTAGCCACTCTCTTCAGTTCTCCCAGATTAATGTTGAGTAAATAGCTATTTATGTTATGGCATTTATGCTATGACCGTTTTTCATAAAAAGCCATTCTGAAGAGTTGCACCTCTTCAGATTTCAGCCCAACATTGGCTATAAATCCATTCTCTTAGATTTTTCATACGAATTTCTGAGTTCTCCTCCTTTCTTCTGTATAATTTTAACTTCAAAGAAAGCAACAGTAAGTGTGATTTTCTACCGAACTTTGTGTTCGCTGAAACACTAGAGTTTGAATACCACTACACCAGTGTGTAATTCGTTCTATCCTGAGAGTAATAATCCATAACCTTGAGTACTTGGAGGGGATTAAATTCCTTAAGGAAATACTGTGAATTTAGAGGGCTCGGATTAACTTTTGATTCATTTATATTTCTGTTTATATGTTATTTTATTTTCTCCAGAATTATTTTACAAATACAGTATGGTAACAAATCTCTTCATACACTAGTAATGATATAGATGCTCACATATATTTTCCACTACTCCCTTCTTAAATCATAATTTTTCTAAAGGTAAAATGTAATTGATTATTTCCGGTGCTAAAGATTTTAGGACGTTTGTTCTGTATGAAACTTAATATTACACTAATCAAAGTAGCTGAAAATTTATATATTTTTTTCTTTTTAAGGAATCGACACTAGACGCCAAAAAGTAAAAAAAGAAAATGAATATAAATCTAGTGAAAACTAGCATATATTGAAATAATTTCCGAATCTTTGCATTGACGATAATTACCTTAGTAATGCGAATTTGCAATTTAGATGAATGGAGAGTGTTTGCAACAAATTATCTCTGATACAAAATAAATTGCAATCAGAATATAAATATAAAAAAATATAATTTTATAAATTATACGAGTATAATTCTGTTTGTTCTCTTGATTCTTCTCTGTAGATTGTTCTCCATAATTCGAGGGATTAACCGGCTTATTTATCGAACGTAGGATAATACGAACTTCCTTAGGACGTATTTGATCTCCATGAAAAAGAAGAATATACGTTGATCACTTCGACGGCTTTGGGAAAGACAATATTTGATGTCTTTGATCTCTTTGTGAATGTTCGATGAATTTTTATGGAATTTCGAGATGCTTTCAAAGGGAATATGTGATCCTTCTTTATAGTAAATATCATTATAAATTGTTCTCCCTCATTAACAAATATTGATTTAAAGTAAATATACTAACATGACTAAAATTTTGTTAATCCAAAATTATTGATATATCATCTATATAAACATATTCTGATTAATATTTAGTGTCATAAATATTATGTGTTCGACCACCTCAATGTACATGTTAGTATCATTCTATACAGTTTCTTTTTATTTAATGAGAATAGAATGAAAAGTTCACTTACTACCCTCTTGAATATCTATGATGATTTCCTCTGTTCCATAATAAGTAGAGGGAGAGGTAACAAAATATATATTTTTTGTATGATATTCTGTTATAAGAGATGGGTGGACAAAACTTTTCCCAAACACGCCTTTATTATTAGTGAATTGGGTCAAAATTGCCCCTCAATTATAGAAAATAGAAGAATTTGTCATTTGTTTGAGCCTTGATCCCAAATATGCCCTTATCATGAGTATGAGTGGACTAGCTCATATTTGTCCTCGAAATTAACGGACTTCCAATTTTTTATTTTTGCTTATTTAAAATTTATTTTATGTTACCTTGCAGGACAATAATCTTAACTCCCAAAACTTATTTTAAAAAATATCTAAGTGCTCATCATATTCTTGTCTCTTTCCCCTTTAAACTTTTTTTAGTCTCCTGAAATTTACAACAATTAAATAGAACGTCAATTATAGAAAACTAATTATTTTTTCATAAGAAAATAAATAATCTTCAAGAATTCACATATAATTGCAATTGCGTGGACAAAAGAGTATTGATCTACACAAAAATAGACACTAGAAGAGAGAAGACTTATTAGTTATCTTTTAAGCAAAATAAAATATTTTGTGAATCTCTGCTTTTGGATTTGATATGTATTCATAGAATTTTTTTCCTTCTTTTTATTTTTTATCTTGTTGTTTTAGAAATAGAAGTCAAATAAAGTTTTTGAACTTAAAATAAAAAGGTTAGTCGAAAAAATGAATTTGGCTAGTTTTGAGGGGCAAATATGAGCTAGCCCGCTCATAATAAGGGCATATTCGGTTCCAAATTCAAATAGAGGACAAATTTGTTCTATTTTCTATCATTGAGGGACAAATCTGAACTACACCAGTAATATAAAAGTATATTTAAGCAATAAGGATATATTACTCTATTTCCCATAGTTGAAAGACATTTTTGGCCCTCTTCTGAATTATAGCTTGTTTGGCTAAACTGGAGAAATCAGCTTATTTTGAGAAGTATTTTTCTCAAAAGTACTTTTGAAAAGAGAAGCAGTTTGTGTTTGGCTAATCACTTTGAAAAATATTTTTGAGCAATAATTTGTGTTTGACCAAGTTTTTCAGAAAGTATTCTTTAGTATCAAATTACGAATAAGGACATGAATAGATTTACTTAATAGTTAATTATAAGTAAATAAATAATCTCAAAAATTTGTTATTACAGTTAATAATTAAATTATTTCATTTTATTTAAGTAAAATATGAAAATAAAATTTAAAAGTACTTAATTCTTTTAATATAAGTTAAATATATTAAAAATCATTCAACAAATATAAAAGTATTCACCCCTAAAGTCACTATATATTAGAAAGCTATCCTAAAAATAATAAGAAATATTTATACATTAATATCCTAAGTATTAAGTCTAACGGTTATTTTATTATATACTATATTTTGTTAAGGGTATTTTTAGTAAGAAGAAAAGTTAAAACTGCTTCTGTTTCTGCTTTTGGGAAGAAACTACTTCTTTTTGCTTCTCATAAACTTCTTTCCAAAAGCATTTTTTTACCCAAAAAAGCTTGGCCAAACACCTCAAGTTAGGAAAAAAAATGCTTTAGGGAAAAAAAGTACTTCTGAACTCTTGAAAAACTTGGCCAAACAGGTTATTAGATTTCATGTTCTTTTGACGAGGGAGGTAAATGCAACTTAAAAAATTATGAGGGTGCAAAGAACAATGTGATCTAATTAAAAGGGGGGAAATGTTATTCATCCAAAAGAGCAGGTACAAATATCGAAAAGGAGCCAAACGAAAAATGAAGATACAAGTACAAACATAGCCAGCCCCCCACAAGTACCGTGTTGCAATTGACAATGGAAAAACTGGGCGATGATTTATTAGCTCTGATAATCAATAGGATTCATGATCCTGCCTATAGAAAGTCCATTTCTCAAGTTTGTAAGCAATGGTTCAGAGTTGAAGGCTTAACTCGATCATCCGTACGTGTTTTTGAACCCAATCTTCTACTTAATTTCCTTCCAAGATTCCCTAATTTGCTCAAATTTGAATCAATTGAACGTATCACAAATACCCATCTTGAAATCTTGGCTGAAAATTGCCCCAGAATCCAAGTTCTTAACCTCTGTTTCAAGAAAAAGAACAGATTTTGTGATGAAATGGATGAAAATTTAATCTTGGACGATTTTGATGAAAATGGTTTGTGTTTTATTGCAAAAATTTGTTCTTGTTTGAATACAGTTAATTTGAGGAAGAGAAGTAGAGTTGGGGATGCTGGGGTTGTTTCTCTTGTTAGCTTTTTGCCAAAATTGATAGCTTTAGACTTAGGTTTTTGTGATAAGGTTAGTGATGAATCACTTAGAGTTATTGGAAGTGCTAGCTCTTTGAAGAGCTTGAATTTACAGGGTTGTTGGTTAGTATCAGATGAGGGTTTGAAATCATTGGCAGAAGGGTCTCTTAGGATCAGTTTGAAGAAACTAATTCTTGCTGAATGTGATAGGATTACGGATCGAGGGGTGTTGAGTTTGATGCAAATGTGTTGCTTAGAGGAATTGGATTTGGCAGAATGTGGACCGAATGTGACTGATATTGCTGGTGAGGCAATTGCTTCGAGTGAGATTCTTAAGAGGTTGAACTTGTCGTGGCTTGTTAATGTATCTGATGCTACTGTTGTTGCTCTAGCTGAAGGTTGCAAGAGTCTTAATGCTCTTAATTTAACTGGCTGTGAATTTGTCACTGGTGAAGGCGTTCGTGCTTTGACAAAGCATAGGTCATTGAAAGAGCTTGTTTTGACTAGTTGTGAGAAGCTTAGTGGATATGATTTGGAAGAGTTGGTACTAGGATGCCAGACATTAGAACACATTGTGGTTGATAGAAGGTTGAGGATGTGGGTTCCTTTGGAAGTGCAGGATAATATAATGAGAGAACACTGTTGGATAGATTGGAAATAACAGATGAAATGGGAGTTGAATATCTCAGTTGATATGCATTGATCTGTTTTCAGGGTCCCCTCATTTCCTGATACCGCTTATTACTTCAGGTGCAATTTCTGCCCAGTTCCCATTATTTATTGCTGAAATGTTCCTTGTAGCAAAACAAATGTGCAGGGTACTTTTTAATGAACTTTGGATACCGTGCTATTGGCATGTGCTGCTTAATATTATGCATATACATTTCAATTTGGAGAACGCATATAGCAGATTTTGGAGATATGATAATTCAAGAATCTCTTCCTTAAGAGGAAGTAAGCAAAAATGAAGGCCTTTGTTGAAAGTAAGACCACTTCTAATCTTTGTGTCTTGCTATATTTTCTCTTAGCTAACCTATTGTGAACACCAGTTGTAATTCTTAAGTAGAAAAAGGAAACAAACATCACCATTCAGCAGCATCATGAACCATGCTTCAGTATAGGCTTCTTGTTAATCCGAGGTTATACATGATGATGACAGAATGCACAATTCAAATCCTCCATATTCTGTATTTGTTGGAAAGCTCGTGAAGCTCATCTTGTGGAACATCAGGGGGGAATGACATCATGTACACCTTTGGAAAATTTCCCATTTTACTAGACTATTTAAGGCTGCAAATTATCCGATTTTCCAAACGTCACAATAAAAGCATATCTTGAAACCTCTTTCCTGAAAAGATTGTACGTGCAACGATGCCGTCCTGCACTACTTTTCAATGTATAAGCTTCTTTGTGGTCTGGGTAGCTGTTCATGAGTTCTCCTCCTTCTTTTTCTCTATCCTTGTTAGTCATATTTGGGAGAACAACTCCAAAGAGGTTTGGTTGAGTGCCAGTCTTTTAAGTAAGGAGTTTATTAAACCACCTGCGACAAGCTATTTCTCCATTTACTGCATAGAGTCTCTTCACCACTTTGGAGGGATGTACTGGGATAGTTGGCCTCTTGAGAAGTTTACTCCGAAATGAGCCTGTAGCTGGTCCAGTCTGAAAAGAGAAGCAGTTTGCTTTGCCCTTAACATTTCAAGTTTAAAATAAGGAAGCATGTGCTATGTACCTCTTATGGGAATGATGACATGCAAAGTTTGTTTTAGGTGTAACAGGTCAAAGAAATAACGGGAAATTTATATGCACCGGAAACCAAACACATAAAAAGTTTCTTCTGGTGGTACGAATTGGGAATTGTATGGTTATACCAACACATAGGGTCCAATAGAGGAGGCAACATGCTGAAACACTGTGAAAAAGCACCCTAGGATGAGGCCTATCAATCAATAAAGTAGGTGCAAACCTTGGAGACTATGATTCAACCCAACCAAGACAAAAATGGCTTGGTGATTTCCTTCCATCTGCCTAAACCGTAGTTGGCAGAGTTGCCTGTTACCTGTGCTGGTGGGAGGTAGCAAGTATCCATGAGATAGTCGAGGCACTGACTCCATCATTATATTAAAAAAGGATCACTCTGAGAAAACATTTACTTCTGTTCACGTGCCCATACCTGATAGGCCTTTTCAAAATGAGATGACACATTGATGTTTCTAAAGACATGAAATATCGTTATGTTATGATATTCGTTGCCCACTGATTTGAGTAAAGATACACCACTAATATTTTTATATCTTTTTCCAAGCTTTGCAACTTTTATATTTGTGAGTCTCATAGTTGTATTTCGTTTTTTCGTTCTTCTGTTTCTAGAATTAAATGCAGTGGAACATTTCCAAAGAGCTTTGATTGCAAAAACAAAAATGACATGTACTTATTTTGATAGGTTTCAACTGTTGAAGAATGAACGAGAAATGGAGTAGCAGGCAAAATCTGGGTTTTGCTAATTATGCTTGGTGCTCCTGTAACAAGTACATTGTTCTGTACGTGAGAAAATGGCAAGTATGGAGGAGTATAATATGTTTCACCAACAAGATGCACAGCCAAGTTAACACAAGTTGCTTTCTACTATCACTTATTGTCTTTAGACTGCACTACTAACGATCTAATTCACTTAAATATGTTTTTTTTTTCAATTCTTTTGTCCATCTAATTGTTGTTTGTTCTTATAGTTATTATTCTTGAATTACGTATATAAATTTATTTTAATTTTTCTTTTAGTTTGTGCCTTTCTTCATTACAATCCGTGTTCTATTTCGCTTTATTTTTATATTTGCTTTACGCTTAAAGCTTCAAGAGACCTCTTGGCTTCTTTTTCTTTTTTACCTTTGATAGCACTGTCTTGAGCCAAGAGTTTATTGGAAACAACCTCCATATCTCTGTGTGAGATTATATTGGGTGTGTTGTTGTTGTACTTTTGATAGCACTGGTCACACACCTCCTATCTCCACCCAAAAATGTAAAGGTTACCTCTAAGCAACTTCTTCAAACTAAACATTTTCCAAAGTTAACTATAGGTCGATCTTTTTTTAAAAATTGGGTTGTGTACACTTAAACAATATGTGGATTTGAAAAATAGTACAATCATCTCAAATGACCCTTGAAAATGTGTCATTTCCTTTCGTTGGGTATCGTGATGACACTTAGTCTTAGGGAATAGGTAAGCCTAACAGTTACTGAAAAACAACAAATAAAGAGCTTTAGCAATCTCGATAATAGAAATCTTGACTGAGTCTACTTTTTCCCAATAACGCGGTAAATACAAGTCATAAGTTCTACGAAAATGTTCTACCAAATCTTTATACAACTGTCTAGAAATAAGTAAGTACAGTTGAAATAAATAGTAAGGTGACTCTGAAGCCTGCGAACGCATCAACAGGTTACCTTGAGTCTCCTCAGCAATCATCCGTGCAACTACTAACAACCAAAACATGGATCTGTGCAAACAAAAATGCACAGAAGTGTAGTATGAGCACACCACAGCGGTGCCCAGTAAGTATCAAGACTAACCTCGATGGAGAAGTGACAAGGACTAGTCAAGACACCAATGGTCTACAAGATAAATAACATGAATGTAGAAATGACCGAACGTTACATCTATCTAAGACTTCACGGAATAATTTACAACAATGACAATATAAAGCGGAAGGAAATTACATAAATCAATCATGAAACAACACAAAAATACACAGAAAGATGTACAACAAAACAAGTCAAACCGAAAGGAAACACAATACAATAGAGAACGACAATAACTCAACTCTGCGTCGGTTTGTTCACATCGGGCCTTAGCCATTAAAATCCATAAACTAGTGGAAATCTCTAAACAACAGTTCCTATGAAAAAAAATTGCAAATAAAATCATTTTAATATGGAAGAGTTTCCTCTGAAAACATATTTTCTCCAAAAGTAGATATAAGTATATTTAATAGAGAGAATTACATAAAACATAGTTTCTTTCAAAATACGAAACTTCCCAAAGATGTTTTCCCAATAAATGACTTTCAAATATCAGTTTAGGCAAGACTAGTGCTTTTCAAATATACCTTCGATGTAAAAAGTCATTCAAATATAATCATTTCGAAAACATTTCTTTTTCAATAATATTTTTAAATAAAATTCCTTGATCAAAAATCTCCTCAAGATTTATCTACCGGGACTCAATCCGTAACTCAGAAACTGCCATGCAGTACAGGAGGAATATCAAATCTTGTCAATAAATGCAGTAAGAGATCAATAGGAATATCCAAATTAAGCCAACGGAATATTAACTCTCAAACAAGTGCAGTAAATAGCAAACAGGAACAACGGAAATAATAATGCATAAATACGGCACAGAATGTCCCCTCGTGCTAAAATAACATAAACACGGTACGGAATGTCCCCTCGTGCTAAAATAACATAAACATGGCACGGAATGTCTCCTCGTGCTAAATAACATAAACATGGCACGATATGTCCCCTCGTGCTAAATAACATAAACCTGGCATGGAATGTCCCCTCGTGCTAAAATAACATAAACATGGCACGAAATGTACCCTCGTGCTAAATAACATAAACATGGCACGAAATGTCCCCTCGTGCTAAATAACATAAACATGGCACGGAATGTCCCCTCATGTTAAACAACATAAACATTGCACGATATGTCCCCTCGTGCTAAATAAAATAAACATGGCACGGAATGTCCCTTTGTGCTAAAATAACATCAACATGGCACGGAATGTCCCATCGTGCTAAATAACATAAACATGGCACAGAATGTCCCCTCGTGATAAATAACATAAACATGGCACGGAATGTCCCCTCGTGCTAAACAACATAAACATGACACATAATGTCTCCTCATGCTAAACAACATAAACATGACACGAAATGTCCCCTCGTGCAATAAATAAATAAACACTCAGCACAGAATGTCCCCTCGTGCATAACCTAACAAACACTCTGCACGGAATGTCCCCTCGTGCAATAAATAAATAAACACTCAGCACAGAATGTCCCCTCGTGCATAACCTAACAAACACTCTGCACGGAATGTCCCCTCGTGCTAAAATAACATAAACAACAATACAAGGGAAATCAACAATAAGAACCATAAATCACAACATCCCGGCAAGGGAGTCAACAACGCAAACAATATCATTAACAGTATAAACAAGAATAGAAATCATACCATCCCGGCAAGGGAGTCAACAATGAAAACAACATCATCCCGGCAAGGGAAACATCTATAACCAATCTCGCCTAAACAATTAACTTTACGAAATAAAACTCAGCTCAAACAAAGGCCCAATAATAGGCAACATCAAGAAAACACCAACAACATAAATGGTTATCAACTAGATCCAAGTAGCACATAAGGGAAAGATTATATAAAGCACAATGTAAGACTCACGTGCATGCTTGACACCAACGAACGGATGTTCTAACTACGGCTAAACAACTATAATGCTAGATAACACTAGTATAGTCAATTTGGCAATTTTAGGAAGCAAGTATAGCATGAAGATAAGCGCGGTAAGATATTCAATTAAGTCAATTAAGATCAAATAGCCAACGAAGGAATCCAAAAGCAAGTAATTCTAATTTAAGCAGGAAAGGATGAAATTAACAACCAAGGATTCAAACGTAATAATTACAACTCATATACTAGGTAACATAAGAACCTACGGATTCTAAAAGGCCAATCTATTAGCAAATAAGTCCGAGTACGCACTCGTCACCTCGTATACACGGACTACAATCAACAAAGAAGACTTAATCCTAAGGGGTAGTTCCCCCACACAAGGTTAGGCAAGATACTTACCTCAAAGACGACAACCTGGTACTCAAAAATGAACTTCTCGGGCGAAAAGACCTCCGGACGACTCAAAATCAACTAAAACAACTCCAAAATACACGTAAAACGTATAAGGAACTATTCCGAATAATAAAGTTTCAATCTTTACAAAATTATAAAAACCGACCCAAAAGTCGACCCCCGGGTCCGCACCTCGGAACCCGATAAATTTTACAAATTTCGATTACCCATTCCGATACGAGTTACCCATACTAAATTTATCAAATTCCGATAACATTTGGTCTTTCAAATGATGATTTTACATTTTAGAAGTTTTCTTTCAAAACCCATAATTCCCTCAACCCAAAACACAAATTAAATGATAAAAACAATAACTAATTCATGAAATATAATTAATTATAATTGAAGAACACTTACCCATTAGATTTGTGTGAAAAACCCTCAAAGAATCGCCCAAAATCGAGTTCTAGAGGTCAAAATATGTAAAAAATGGTGAAACCCCTAAACTTATATTCTGCCCAGGCGTGTCATGAATCGCGATCGCGGAATATGGTTTGCGATCGCGAAGAGGAAAGGGAAAAACTACCCAGGTACCTTTTTGTTCAATGCGATCGCGTGCCAATTATTGAGATCGCATAGAAAAAGAAATGGTCACTGCAAAAATAGCATTGTGCGATCGCGATTGTGAAGATGCGATCGCGAAGAAGAGGAAAATATACTTCCGCGATTGCGAACGTGTGCATGCGATCGCGTAAAGTGAAGTCTACAACCTGTGCGACCGCGAAGTAGACTTTGCGATCGCGATTAAGAAAAACTGGGCTGCCCAAAGAGACACTATGCGAACGCGACTACTCCTATGCGATCGCATAGAAGGAAACCAGAAGGCAAATTTCAGTTGTTCAAAAATAAGGAATGGACCCGACACCCATCCGAAACACACCTGAGGCCCCCGGGACTCCATATAAAAGCATGAACAAGTCTTATAACCTAACACAGACTCGCTCGAGGTTTCAAACCACATAAAACAACACTAAAATGATGAATTAAACCAAAAATCAATGAAATTCCTCAAAACTTCTTTAAACACTAAATTTTGCATTTACGGTCCGAATCACATCTAATGAAGTCTGTTTCTCACCAAACTTCACAGATATGGCACAAATATTATGTCGAAATTGTACCGGGCTCCGGAACCATAATACGGGCTCGATACCACAGGTTTCACATATAATGTCATTTTAAAAAATCTCTTTTATTTTCAGAAAATAATTTCTTTTAAAAATTCATTTCTCGGACTTGGGACCTCGGAATTTGATTTCGGGAATACGCCCAAGTCCCGTATTTTCCTATGGACCCTCCGGGGCCGTCAAATCACGGGTCCGGGTTCGTTTACCAAAAATGTTGACCGAAGTTAACTTTATTCAAATTTCTAATATAAAATTATCATTTTTATCAGTTTTTCACATAAAGGCTTCCCGGCTACACACCCGGGCTGCGCACGCAAATCGAGGTGAGATAGAAAGAGGTTTTCACGACCTTGGAACACAGAATTAGCTAGAAATATACAGGATGACCTTTTGGGTCATCACAATCTCCCCCTTTTAAACAAACGTTCGTCCTCGAACATGCCAAGATTCACCTTGAACTCATCCAATTACCGATGGTATACTTCCAACACATAGACGCGTGTGATCCCACGTCACCCCAACCCACATAAGCCCGATAAAACAATCACAACCGCAATATAGCCTTCACATCACCACTGATAAGCCTCATACCTCTACTTCTCACCCTCTACTCAGTTACAAAAGACCCGATTCTAAATCCATATCCGGCATTAGCCTCAATCAGTTGCATCAACTCATGACTACACCCACAAGGCATGACCACACAACATAGTACATCACACACAAGCTCATATAACACTTTTGATCACAATAGCTGCTCGAAATCAACTCAACATTTGCAATTAGCCCCACATCTGAAAGAACTTTGTTTCCAAACCCCATAACACTGATAATGATGCAATGAACATGAAGACTTCATTATTAAACACCCGAGTCACCAGCCACAACTGACCCCACCGGGCACACATCCCGCAAACTAACTAAAGAAACACATAACGAAATGACTGAATATGAAAATAGAAACATATAAAGGAACTATCAAACAAGCACATAGGAACAACTCTCTATCAATACCGACTTACCAAAAGCAATACAACAAGGAAGAAGCAAAGCATATGAACAAATCACAAGGATACCATCCTGATAAAATTTCCAACGCGGTACTCAGCCCGGTCCAAACACATCAAATCACAAATATCACGAGGACCTCGTCCTCAACTCTGAATCACATACCGAAAATATATCACACCAATTGAAATTCCTCCACTAGTTCATCGCAGCTGATAAAATCATAACGCTAACTGAACTCACATCTCGATGGAGTATCAAATCACAACTCGTAAGCAAAATATTTAGGAAAATCACATAAAGATTACCATGAAGAACAACAAGGACTCACTTCCAGTATCACAACTATAAAAAAATGAATAAAACAACGATAGACATGGGCTACTACTCATAGAATCTCCCAACAGGAGCAAACACAAAATAGGGTGCAAAACATGAAACTCACTTATAAATGACACAACAAGCAAGGGAATCTCGTCCTAACAAACAGAACTATAGTGAAATACAATTGGTGCCCCTCTGTAACACATCAAAACATACCTGTGTGATAATGCCTAGCACAACGGCCTCCAGCCTACTATATGAAACACATCAACGGGTCGGGCCTCCCCCTCTTGGGCTCCCTCTATTCACCTGAATACTCTGCTATAACACACTTGCTTGAACCCTGGAACAATCTCTCACCCTATGGCTAACATACCCACGCTCAAAACAACCTCTCTGTCGATGTGGCTGTGGAAGACATACAATAAGAATTCTCTAAGACCCATGAGTACCTGAAACCCCTATGCGAAGCTGGTAATGCAAACTGAACTGGTTGACCCACAAAACTTCTACCGTGTCATACCTTGCCTCCATAATACGGACCAGTAGATTCCTCCAACCTACGAGGTCTCATTGCCTCCCTGAACTCTCTCCCTGATCTCGTCTGTCCTCTCGCTTCCGGTCCCATATGCTCTCTAACCGGCGAGCAATCCCTACTACCTACTGAAATGAGGCATCCTCATCTAACTCTCGAGTCAACCGAATATCCTGACTGAATCTCTCAATGACTCTACAGACTCATCTCCTAACTGAAGCAACAAAGGGAGGTGTATATCTGGCCAACTCACTGAATCTAACGGAATACTCCAATAGTGACATAGCGCCCTGACGCAACTGCTCAAACTCCGCGCGCCGTCCATCCCCAAGGAACTGAGGTGCAACCTCTCTCAAAACATCTCCGAAAAATGAATCCATGCTAGTGAAGCTAACTCGGCCAGGTTACTCCAACTCATATGCCGCCACCACTGATCAAACCACTACTCTGAACCTGAGATGTGACAAAATCAATCCCGCTCGTCTCCAAAATACCCGAAGTATGAAGAATATAGTGACACTCCTCCAGGAAATCCTGGGCACCATCTGCCGCCAGTCCATTGAAAGATAGAAGGGTGGTACTTCTTGTACCTCTCCAGTCCAAGGTATTCTCCCTCCGATGTTGCTACCCTAACCACGGCTGAACTGAAGCTACATGTCGTGCTTCCATAACAACTGGAACCTGACCAATATGATCTCGCTACTCTAGAGTGTAGACGGTGGGAGTTTGAACTCCTCCCCTGATCTGTGAAGCAACTGGTGCACTAGAATCAACACTGCCTGAGTCAATGTACCACTTATACTCAAAACTGCGCTCAGGTCTCCTGAAGTCCGAGGTAGCAACATGCACCCCCAGTACCTATCCCCCAACTAGAACTACTGGCGAATCCTCAACGGCTGCTCTGGTAGGCATCTTAACTGCGGCACGTGCCCCTCGTTTTCCCCTGTCTCTGACCCTTGCGACACTTGTTTCGGGGTAACATCATCAGGAACCGTCGTTCGTGTCCTCACCATTAGTGAGAGAATGGAACGATAATTTCAAAATTCAAGATCAATAAACTCGCATGATAGGAATGAAGGAAGTGAAATTGTCCTAATAGTTTCGTAGCCTCTCGAATATAAGTACAGACATTTCTGTACCGATCCGCAAGACTCTACTAAACTCACTTATGACTCGTAGCACCTATGAACCTAGAGCTCTGATACCAACTTTTCACGACCCAAATTTCCCTCTGTTGGGTATCGTGATGGCACCTAGTCTTAGGGACTAGGTAAGCCTGACAATTACTGAAAAACAACAATAAAAGAGCTTTAGCAATCTCGATAATAGAAATCTTGACTGAGTCTGCATTTTTCCCAATAACCCGGTAAATACAAGTCATAAGCTCTACGAAAACTTTCTACCAAATCTAAATACAACATTCTAGAAATAAGTAAGTACAGTTGAAATAAACAGGAAGGTGACTCCGAAGCTTGCGAACGCAGCAACAGGTTACCTTGAGTCTCCTCAGCAATCATCCGCGCAGCTACTAACAACCAAAACCTGGATCTGTGCAAACAAAAAAGAACAGAAGTGTAGTATGAGCACACCACAGCGGTGCCCAGTAAGTATCAAGACTAACCTCGGTGGAATAGTGATGAGGACTAGTCAAGACACCACTGGTCTACAAGATAAATAACATGAATGTATAAATGACCGAACATTACATATATCTAAGACTTCACGGAATAATTTACAACAATGACCATATAAAGCGGAAGAAAATTACAGAAATCAATCACAAAACAACACAAAAATACACAGAAAGATGGACAACAAAACAAGCCAAACCGAAAGGAAACACAATTCAATAGAGAACACCAATAACTCAACTCTGCATCGGTTTGTTCACATCGGGCCTTAGCCATTAAAATCCATAAACTGGTGGAAATCTCTAAACAACAGTTCCTATGAAAAACTTTTGCAAATAAAATCATTTTAATATGTAAGAGTTTCCTGTGAAAACATATTTTCTCCAAAAGTAGATATAAGTATATTAAATAGAGAGAATTACGTAAAACATAGTTTCTTTCAAAATACGAAACTTCCCAAAGATGTTTTCCCAATAAATGACTTCCAAATATCATTTTAGGCAAGACTAGTGCTTTTCAAATATACCTTCGATGTAAAAAGTCATTCAAATATAATCATTTCGAAACCATTGCTTTTTACATAATACTTTTCAATAAAATCCCTTGATCAAAAATCTCCTCAAGATTTATCTACCGGAACTCAGTTCGTAACTCAGAAATTGCCATGCAGTACAGGAGGAATATCAAATCTTGCCAATAAATGCAGTAGGAATATCCAAATTAACCCAACGGAACTCTTAAACAAGTGCAGTAAATAGCAAACAGGAACAACGGAAATAAATAATGCATAAATACGACACAGAATGTCCCCTCGTGCTAAAATAACATAAACACGGCACAGAATGTCCCATCATGCTAAAATAACATAAACATGGCACGGAATGTCCCATTGTGCTAAATAACATAACCATGACACGGTATGTCCCCTCGTGCTAAATAAAATAAACATGGCACGGAATGTCCCCTCATGCTAAAATAACATAAAAATGGCCCAGAATGTCCCCTCGTGCTAAATAACATAAACATGGCACGAAATGTCCCCTCGTGTTAAACAACATAAACATTGCACGGTATGTCCCCTCGTGCTAAATAAAATAAACATGACACGAAATGTCCCCTTGTGCTAAAATAACATCAACATGGCATAGAATGTCTCCTCGTGCTAAATAACATAAACATGGCACGGAATGTCCCTCGTGCTAAACAACATAAACATGGCACAGAATGTCCCCTCATGCTAAACAACATAAACATGGCACAGAATGTCCCCTCGTGCTAAACAACATAAACATGGCACGAAATGTCCCCTCGTGCAATAAATAAATAAACACTCGGCACGGAATGTCCCCTCGTGCTAAAATAACATAAACAACAATTTAACAAGGGAAATTAACAATAAGAACCATAAATCACAACATCCCGGCAAGGGAGTCAACAATGCAAACAATATCATTAACAGTATAAACAACAATACAAATCATACCATCCCGGCAGGGGAGTCAATAATGAAAACAACATCATCCCGGCAACGGAAATAACTATAACCAATCTCGCCTAAACAATTAACTTTACGAAATAAAACTCAGCTCAAACAAGGGCCCAATAATAGGCAACATCAAGAAAACACAAACATCATAAATGGTTATCAACTAGATCCAAGTAGCACATAAGGGAAAGATCATATAAAGCACAATGTAAGACTCACGGGCATGCTTGACACCAACGAACGGATGTTCTAACTACGACTAAACAACTATAATGCTAGATAACACTAGTATAGTCAATTTGGAAATTTTAGGAAGCAAGTGTAGCATGAAGATAAGAGCGGTAAGATATTCAATTAAGTCAATTAAGATCAAATAACCAACGAAGAAATCCAAAAGCAAGTAATTCTAATTTAAGCATGAAAGGATGAAATTAACAACCAAGGATTCAAACGTAACAATTACAACTCATATATAGGTAACATAAGAACCTACGAATCCTGAAAGGCCAATCTATTAGCAAATAAGTCCGATACGCACTCGTCACCTCGTATACACGGACTACAATCAACAAAGAAGACTCAATCCTAAGGGGTAGTTCCCCCACACAAGGTTAGGCAAGATACTTACCTCAAAGACGACAACCCGGTACTCAAAAATAAACTTCTCGGGCGAAAAGAACTTCGGACGGCTCAAAATCAAGTAAAACAACTCAAAACACACGTAAAACGTGTAGGGAACTATTCCGAATATTAAAGTTTCAATCTTTACAAAATTATAAAAACCGACCCAAAAGTCGACCCCCGGGCCCGCACCTCGGAACCCAACAAATTTTACAAATTTTGATTACCCATTCCGATACGAGTTCACCCATACTAAATTTATCAAATTCCGATAACATTTGGTCTTTCAAATAATGATTTTACATTTTATAAGTTTTCTTTCAAAACCCACAATTCCCTCAACCCAAAACACAAATTAAATAATGAAAAAAAGAACTAATTTATGAAATATAATTAATTATAGTGGAAGAACACTTACCCATTAGATTTGTGTGAAAAACTCTAAAAGAATCGCCCAAAACCGCGTTCTAGAAGTCAAAATATGTCAAAAATGATAAAACCCCGATTTTTGGTAAACTTATATTCTGCCAGGCTTGTAATGAATCGCGAAAAGGAAAGGGAAAAATTACCCATGTACCTTTTTGTTCAATGCGATCGCGTGCCAATTATTGCGATCGCATAGAAGAATAAATTCTCACTGCCAAAATAGCATTGTGCGTTCGCGATTATGAAGATGCGATCGCGAAGCAGAGGAAAATATACTTTCGCGATCGCGAACATGTGTATGCGATCGCGTAGAGTGAAGTCTACAACCTGTGCGATCACGAAGTAGACTTTGCGATCGCGATTAAGAAAAACTGGGCTGCCCAAAGAGACATTATGCGATCGCGACTACTCCTATGTGATCGCATAGAAGGAAACCAGAAGGCAAATTTCTGCTGTTCAAAAATAAGGAAAATGGACCCGACACCCATCCGAAACACACCCGAGGCCACCGGGACTCCATCTAAAAGCATGAACAAGTCTTATAACCTAACACGAACTCGCTCGAGGTTTCAAACCACATAAAACAACACTAAAACGATGAATTAAACCAGAAATCAATGAAATTCCTCAAAACTTCTTTAAACACTAAATTTTGCATTTACAGTCCGAATCACATCTAATGAAGTCCGTTTCTCACCAAACTTCACAGATATGGCACAAATATTATGTAGAACCTGTACCGAGCTCCGGAACTATAATACGGGCTCGATACCACATGTTTCACATATAATGTCATTTTAAAAAATCTTTTTTATTTTCAGAAAATAATTTCTTTTAAAAATTCATTTCTCGGACTTGGGACCTCGGAATTCGAATTCGGGCATATGCCCAAGTCCCGTATTTTCCTACGGACTCTCCGGGACCGTCAAATCATGGGTCCGGGTCCGTTTACCAAAAACGTTGACCGAAGTCAACTTTATTCAAATTTCTAATACAAAATTATCATTTTTATCAGTTTTTCACATAAAGGCTTCCCGACTACACGCCCGGGATGCGCACGCAAATCGAGGTGAGATGAAGGAGGTTTTCACAACCTCGGAACACAGAATTAGCTAGAAATATACGGGATGAACTTTTGGGTCATCACAAATTCTTATTGAATTTTGGGATGATTTACAATGGGGTAAGATTCCTCTATTTATAGGGGAAAAATGACTTAGCCACAAAGTAATAAACTCTCTAAAACATAAAAATTCACTTAATTACAATTCTAGTCATAACACTCCCCCTTAAATGTCTACTCAATAAATATTGTGCCTCATTAAAACATTGACTAAAATAAACCAGTAGGAAAAAATTTTAGTGAAGGAAAAAGAGTACACATGTTTAATAATACGTCTTTTGTTTACTTCATTAAAAACCTTGCAACGAAAACCCAGTGGGACAAAACCCTGTAAGGAAAAAAGAGTACAACGCGTATTAACTCCCCCGGACGAGAGCATCAATTCACATCCTTGAGCCTTTGAATCCAATCTTGTACACTTTTCTTGAAGGTTGACGTAGTAGAGATTTCGTGAACAAATCATCCATATTATCACTTGAACGAATCTGATGCACATTGATATCACTATTTTTTTTAAGATCGTGTGTGAAAAATAACTTTGGTTAAATGTGTTTTGTCCTATCTCCTTTTATGAATCCTCTCTCCAATTGGGTTATGCATGCTGCATTGTCTTCATACAGAATCGTGGGTAGTTTGTCACACTTCAAACCACATTTATCTCGAATAAGATGAATTATAGACATAACCATACACATTCTCGACTTGCTTCATAAATAATAATTATCTCAACATGATTAGATGAAGTAGTTACGATTGATTTCTTAGTTGATCACGAAGATATGACAGTGTCTCCACATGTAAACACAGAGCATGTTTGAGATCAAGCATTGTGTGGATAGGATAAATATCCAGCATCGGCATATCCAACAAGATCGGGACTGCAATTATTGCTATAAAATAAGCCCATATCGGTAGTTCCTTTTAGATACCGCAATATGTGTTTGATTCTATCCCAATGCCTCCTTGTAGGATCAGAGTTATATCTTCCTAAGACATTAACTAAAAAAGTTATGCCATGCCTTATAGTATTAGCAAGATACATTAGTGCACCAATTGCACTAAGATATGGTACTTCAGGACCAAGTAGCTCTTCATTATTTTCTTGAGGTAGGAACGGATCCTTATTCACATCAATTGATCGAACAACCATCGGAGTACTTAATGAATGTGCTCAATCTATGTAAAATCGTTTCAATACCTTTTTTATGTAGGCAAATTGATGGACAAAAATCCCGTTTGCCAAATGTTCAATTTGCAAACCGAGACATAATTTTGTCTTTCCGAGATGTTTCATCTCAAATTCCTTCTTTAAATAATCAATTGCCTTTTGGAGTTCTACAGGAGTTCCGATAAGGTTTATGTCATCAACATATACGGCAAGTACAACAAATTCCGATGTTATTTTCTTTATAAAAACACATGGACAAATGACATCATTTATATAACCTTGATTTAATAAATACTCACTAAGACGATTATACCACATTAGTCCTGATTTCTTTAGACTATACAAAGATTTTTTCAATTTGATTGAAAACGTTTCCCAGGACTTTGAATTATGTGCATCAGGCATTGTATATTATTTGGGAATTTTCATGTATATTTCATTATCAAGTGAGACATAAAGGTAGGCGGTAACAACATCCATCATGTCAAGCTTTTCATGAACAACAAAACTTATGAGATAACGAAATGTTATTGCATTCATAACTGGTGAATATGTCTCTTCATAATCGACACCAGGCCTTTGTGAAAATTCTTGTGCAACAAGGCGTGCCTTATATCTTTGTACTTCATTTTTCTCATTTCTCTTGCGTGCAAAGACCCATTTATAGCCAATAGGCTTAATATCATTAGGTGTTCGGACTACATGCCCAAAAACTTCATGTTTTGCAAGTGAATTCAACTTTGATTGGATTGCTTGTTGCCATTTTGAACAATCACGTCTTTGTCGACATTCTCCAACAAATTGAGGTTCAAGATCCTCACTATCTTATATAATGCTAGATGCAACATTATATGCAAAGACATAATCCACTACTATATCTAATCGATTCAAGTCCGTCTCAATATCGATTGAATTTATTGATAGTTCCTTATTTTCTTGAGTCTCAGGCTCAATGATTTTTTCATGAATCTCAGGATTGGTTAAATCGTGAGTTTCTTCATGAGAATCTTTCGTAGTGTCATCTTGATCATTCATTTTTCTTTTTCTAGGATTTCTATCCTTAGAACCCAATGGTCTGCCATGCTTTACGCGTGATTTTGACTTATTAGCTATGACACTAGAAGATTGTCCAACGGATCAATACGGATCAGAACATTGTAGGGATATGTGATTTTGTTATCATTTTCAGATCCATAAATGCGTCTAGAATTTGATTTGTTATTTTCTGCAAATGAATAATATTTTGGGCCTCTTTTTCACAAATAGAGGCACACGGATCAAGATGAGACAATGGTGGATTTTGCCTCAAACTTTTTCGTTTGGTTTCACCAATTTCTCCCCTTAATTTTGGGAAAAGTGTCATCGAATCGACAGTCTGCAAATCGATCAGTGAACATATCCTCCGTTAATGTTTCAAGATAGAGAATAATGGAGGGAGATTCAAACTCAACATATATTCCTAACCTTCTTTAAAGACCCATTTTGGTGCGATATGGTGGTGTTACATGCACATATATTGCGCATCCAAAAATTCGTAAATGGAATATATTAGGTTCATAACCCAAAACTAATTACAACGAGGAATATTTATGATAATTTGTCGGTCTAAGAATAAATAGCATTGCTGCATGCAAAACTAAATGACCCCAATCAGAAGTGGGTAACCTCATTTTCATGAGTAACGGTCTTGCTATCAATTGCAGACGTTTAATCAAAGACTCTCCAAGGCCATTTTAAATGTGAACATGAGCTACATGATGCTCCACTTTTATCTCAATTGATAAATAATATTTATTAAATGCTTGGGATGAAAACTCAGCAGCATTATCAAGTCTAATAGAGTTAATTGGATTATCAAAAAATTGTGCCTGTAATCGGATTATGCCATTAATTTTGCAAATGCCAGGTTGCGAGATGACAATAGGCACACATGAGACCATCTAGAAAATGCATCTATTAAGACCATATAATATCTAAATGACCCACTATGTAGATGAATATGTCCACAAATATACCCTTGTATACGTTCCAAAAACGCAGGGGACTCAAACCCGACCTTTATTGGTGATAGTCTAATAATTAACTTGCCTTGATAACAAGAAGTGCAAGAAAATTCATTATTTAAAAGAATCTTTAAATTCTTTAATGGATGCCCATTTGAGTTTTCTATAATTCGTCTCATCATAATTGATCCAGGATGTCCCAATCGATCATGCCAAAGTACAAAAGTATTGGAATCGGTAACATTTTGGTTTATGATAGAATGTGCCTTAATTGCACTAATTCGTGTCCAATACAAGCCACAAGATAAAGATGAGAATTTTTCAATAACCCTTTTCTGTCCAGAGACATTCTTGGTAATGATGAGATATTCAAGATTATTCTCATCTATTGACTCAATACGATATTCATTTCGGCAGATATCTTTAAAACTCAACAAGTTCTTTCTGGACTTGGAGGAGAACATTGCATTATTTATAATAAGCATTTTTCCCTTAGGTAGAGTTATAGTATCTCTTCTAGAGACTTCAATTAAATCACTACTACCAGAAATCGTAGTAACATCTGCCTTACACATACTTAAGTGAGAGAAATATTTCTTCTCTTTGAATATTATATGTGTCGTACATGAATCAATTAAACAAATATTTTTACAATTAAACTTTAATCCAAGTTTGATTTGATAGATATCCATATTTTCTTAGTATTCTAAATAATTAAACGAACCAACAATTCATAATTAAATCTCATGCACCATTAGTTTCATCATGCCAAGGTTAATTGTGGAAGATAGTTATGTCAGAAAATGAATTTTTATATACACTGAAACTAGTACAATTTGTTTTGTTAAGTTCCATAACTTATTATTTATTAATATACAAGTTAGTACAAATGTAAAATTTCTTTAACATGAGAAATGAAGAGGCCGTTTCAGAATATCACACGGTTCACCAATCAACATTAATCAGAACAAGTAAGCATGTATGATTGGATTGTAAAACGAGTAAAGAAATTAGTTTGTTGCTTATTGCCCTTTCCGGATTCCTAATATGGTAGTGTTAATTTTGGAAAATCTTCATTTGATGCAGATTATTAAAACAATACTATAATTGTGGACTAGTAGAGTCTTAACCAAAAATTAAAACACTACTCAAGGTTTGCTACGTGCTAAATAGGTGAATCTCGTTAGTAGTTCAATATGCTGTCAACATGTGCACTTATACCTTCACTGAAAGGTTATGATTTTGAACCACTAGACAATTTTACGCTTCTATCAATATGTATTCAACACATATGTATGGAGACTACATACCTTCAATTTTCTGGAGAAGAAAATTAAACTCCACTTACAAGTGATGATGGGATTGATAAGAGACTAGTGCAGTGTTTACCTTAACATTTGGATAACTATTAAACTTATATTGTGATTTTAAGGATATGTCATTTCACCCAATACCAATTGATAAATGCTTAAGTAAATGTCAAAATTAAACTGTAAATAAATCAAACCAGTGAGCAGATAGAGCTTCAGCCTCGAGCTAAGATACCCTCAAACTGATAAGTGTAAGAACAGTAGAAACAAGATAAAAACGATGAACAATGGCATAAGTAAGAAAGTAAGAGTTGAATTGCTTTTTTCTCAATAGATCATGTCCTTACAAATGATTGGAGCTTCTCTTTATATAGTAGATGAATTCTAATTATGGTATATCTCTAATTACAGAAAGAAATTGTATAAATAACTAATTAACTGCTTCTGATTTGATCCATTCCGAGATTCACGCTGCGATCCTCGCCTAATCACGGATATCCCGCTCTTCCCGTTACTAAGCTATCCCCGATGTTATTCGGGGTCTATCTCCCCTGGCTCTAATTGATACCGATCTAGATCTTTTAAGGATACTTCGATCTCGAACTCAATGCCTCAGCTCTTCGATGCTATATCATAGTCTCGATCAAATAGTGAAATCGGATAGCCCCAATTTCTACTGTATACAGATAGTCCCCTCTTTTCTTGGATTATGATGAGAAGAAACAAACTGAGCCTTCGATTTTTCTTTGACCTCGATAAACAATGATGTCATCACCATGACGTAAGCGATGGAAGTTACTGAAACGTCCCGTCGGTACAGTTTCCCAAACCATTAATGAATGTTAGTTGGCGGTCGGCCACTAGTGCCATTGAATCGTCACCGTAAATCCATAAATAGGGCTTCTTTTCGTTGAATCAAACTTTACCTTTACCTTTATCTGCTCTTATAAGCTTTTATCTCTTTCAAGTTCTTCTCTTTCATTACTCCTTAGGTTTTCACCGCTAGTTTCGAACCACCAAAACTTACTATATTATTCCTTCTTCAAATCACATAATGGCAAAAACATCTAAAACGGTTCCAAAAAAGGAAAAAGACTTCTTAAACTGAGGAGTGTGTTCCCGGCCCGTGTTTTCTTAAATCCGACTTCAAAACTGAGAAACCTCCATCGGTCCCTGGTCGATGTGAGCACGTATCGAGGTATATTTTCTCGATAACCGTGGGGTATCTCGAGAAAATCAAGAGGGATTGTAACTGGGGGGACAAAGGGATAGAGATTCCCTCCCCTGAAGAGAGCATCACTACCCATGTGAAAGGGTATCTAAGTGTTTACACTTATCCTTTCACATTGGGCCCCCTCGATCCAGTCATCATTAGCTTTTGCCGTCAATACCAGGTGACTTTAGGCCAAGCACACCCTTCTTTTTGGCGTATAATGATCATGCTCCAGTTATTTTCCAACAAAGTTGAGGGGTTGTCGTTCACGCTCGATCACCTTATCAGGTTATACAACCCTCGTATCTTTCGGGGGCTAATCAAACTGCAGTGTCGGGCAACCAAGGTGTTGTTATCGAGCATTGACGAGGACAAAGACCAAGGTTGGATGGGCCTATTTTTTCGGGTGAGGACCACCGATCTTATCCCGAAGAAAAATATGCCATTTCCCGAGAAATGGAACTCGAAACGTAATTGCTGTTTCGCTTGTCGATTTCCATGCTTCTTTCTGCTTTTCTATTTTATCTAATGTTTTCTTTCGTCATGCATCGGTCTTTTGGATGCCTCGATCGATTCCCGAACTCGAGAGCTGGGTCTGAAAACTGGTTTCAATCTTCACTTATGTCGAAAGCTGCTAGCGCGATTTGGAAAAAGGCCGATGGGAGGCAAAGAACCATGGTAAGTTTCCTCTTTCACGTATCTGGTGTATTGGCGAAATTTCGTTTTACTTACTTTGCTCCTTCCTGTGCAGGACTACACAAGGATGCGTCCCTGAGTCCCCCGTCTAGTGAGGAAGAGGGAGAGGCTCCCGCCCCGAAGCCGGAGAAGGATAATAAGAGGAAAAAGGTCTCGACATCCGAGGACCCTAAACCCAAAAAGAGAGCAGCTCGGAAGCCCAAGAGGGACACTATCCCTCTAACTTTGGAGTCAGTCCAAAGAAGGGAATAAGAAGAAGAAGAAGAAGATGATGATGATGAAGATGAAGACGGTGACTCTCCGCTGGTGACCGAGTGAGGAAGACCGTCGATACCACCAAGGACACTAAATCGATGGCGGTTGACGAGGCCCTGCCTCGTGATGAAGAAGTTTTGAAGAAAGATTCGGGAAAAGTCCCCGAATCATCCGAGGTCGAGGCTGCCCCTTGTCAAACAACAAACATATCAGAGGGGGCTGGTCCCGAGACCTCTAGAGTCAAACAGAGCGCCCCGAGTGACTCGCTTGGGACAATGACAGCAGGTCACTCACCACCCCTTCTTGCTTTTTCCGAGGAGGCTATATGGGATGCACAAGCCATAAAGACTCCTAAAATAGGTGGAGTCCCCGGTGGGGAGGATTCTTTTTGGGATTTCTTTACCGAGGTCGAAGACAACTCCGATCTTAGTGATGCATCCAACCTCTTCAAAGAGGCCCAACGTCTTCTGAACCAAGTAAGTATGAGTTTTCTAGCTTTCTTTTGTTTTTCCTTTTTTATGTCTAACTCCTTTCTCCTTTCATACAGGCTGTCTCTAAGTCCCGGGCTGAATTAAGCCAATGCGAGGCCGATCTCCAAAGGCTTTCAGAGGAGAAGAATGATCTCAAGATTCTTTTTGGGAAAAAGGATGAGGAGATCAAGGACCTTCTCTCTAATTGGCTAGAGCTCGTAAGGAGCAAGCCGAGCTGAACGAGCAGGTAACGATTCTTTTGAAAAACTACGAGCTCGATTCGAGGGCGGAAGCTAATGTTTCAATGTCACAGTTGTAGCAAAATATCGAGAAGATCGAGCTATTTCGGGAGGAGGTCGATAGAGTGAAACCAGACTGCTATAAGTGGAAGGAAGGCATAGACCGCCTTGCTGCTGAAAAGGAAATGCTTTGGCCCAGTTGACGTTGGTCGAAGTCCAACTTCAAAGTGCAAAGGAAAAGTACTCGGTTTAGGCTAAGAGGGTTGAAGAGCTCGAAGCTAAACTTGCAACGGCCCAAGCTGAGGCCTAAAAAGTAAAGGCCGAAGCTGATAAATCGGTGGCCATATACCTAGTTGATGCTGAAGCCACGCAAGCACAACTGAGGGAGGCTGCCGATCGAGAGTAACGGGTTGCCAAGATTGCCAAGTGCTAGTCCCAGAGAGAGACTCTCGAGGAGATCCATGCCCGCGGTTTTGACCTTTCCGAAGAGATAGCAAAGGCAAAGGAGCATGAAGCCGATGCTAGACAGCTGGCCTCTTCTTCTTCTTCTGATGACATCAGCAAGAGCGGTTCCGATATGGATGAGGGACCTGGGGAAGAAGCTTCCCCCGAGGAAAGAGTCACCCCTAACATAGCTAGGGCATTAGTATTTTTCTTTTCTTTTTCTGTGTAGGATCCCGGTCGGTCCTTTGTAAATACCCTCGTTCATATATATAAGAATTTTTCATTTTTGAAATTCGTCTCAAATTTTGAGTTGTGATAATTTCAGTCTGCTTCGTGCCTTGTAAAATTTTGATATACTTCATGCCCTGTGAATAATATATTTAAGTCTTAGGTTTTTAGGCAACTTGGTCGAAGCCAAACTAATACTGCCTTTGTAGCAAGTAAGCTCTTGCTTAAACTCGAAGTAGTAAAACCTTTGGGTTTGAGTTGAGTGAGAATGGACTCTCGAACTTAAAAATATAATGGTCCTTAGGCTCTTGAATCGGGCCGATATGGCCTCATAAGAATGACTTTTTCCCCTTTTCGTCTTAAAATAAATTTTAACATATAGGAATTTGTTATGCCTTAGCATTAAGTAAGTTTGTACCCGTTGGGTTTTTTCAGGGTTTAATATTATCGAAACCTTTTGCTTTTCATGCCTTAGCAAAAGTTTGTATTAAACATTTCGATACCTCTTAAGGTTTTTCAAGGGACGATATTATCGAAGCCCTTTGATTATTTTGCCGAGGGTAGCCTTTTTTAACCGATTTTCAAAAGAATTCAAAGGACTATTTTCATTGCGGAATTCGGACGTCTCTGAGCCGCGTTAGTTCGGCCATAGCCTTGGGATTTGCCTCTTGGGATTATTTTCCCAATAACACTTTAAGCTTGTTCAAAGAGTTAGTCCCCGAGTAGGATGTCCTTGGCATATAAAATCGAGGGTTTCCTCTTTAAGGTCTTATGGTCTCGAAGTTTAATAGTTCGAACATGTCGATTTTTTGACGGCAGTCCCCTAGTACGAGGTTGATCGTTCGAGGTCTAGCTGCACTCGGCCCTTGAGCCAGTTTTCACGAAAAAATCATAAGTATGGAATTTAAAGTAGAAATTTCGTTAAAGCATGAGATATCTGGTAAGGAAAAATACTTCTTTCAATAGTTCATACATGCGTACATGTTTTTCCACTAGGGTTCGAGTAATTTATATGGACACGGTTCATCCGGCCATCTGGTCATTTACAAAAACTTTCGTATCGAGACCTTGTCGACATGAAGTATTTTCTTCGAAAACATAATATCCGAGGGTGATGCCCTCCAGTATTTGAGTTTGATAGTAAAAAAATCCTCGGATACTCTAAGTTAGCACGGACAATGGTTGCCTCATTAAAAATCTTGCCGGAAAAACCCGTTTAGGATAAAAACCAGTCGAAGGGAAAAAGAGTGCAACACGTGCTTTAAGGTCTAATATCTTCCTTTTTGAAGAGAGCTTTGATGTCTTCGCTCGAACACCTGAAATAAGTTAGTGTAAAATGTAAATGAAAAGGAGAATGTCATACCTTAATAATATCGTTTGAGGAGTGATATGTTGCAATTATTTGGTAGTTGCTCGACATTTATCGTGCCAAGCTTGTAGGATCCCTTTCCGGCGATATCGAGGACTTGATACGGTCCTGCCCAATTTGGGCCGTTTTCCTTTGTTAGGGTCTCGAGTATTGAGGGTGAATTTCCTCAGAACTAAGTCCCCGATTCTGAAGTGACGAAGGTTGGTCCTTCGATTATAATACCTTTCGATGCGTTATTTTTGTGCGGCCATTCGAACGAGGGCGACCTCCCATTTTTCATCTAGTAGCTCGAGGCTCGTATTCATAGCCTCATGATTCAACTCTTGCGTTGCGTACTAAAATCTGGTTCTGGATTCCCCGACTTCGATCGGGATCAAGGCTTCGGCATCATATACTAAGGAGAACGGTGTTGTCCCCGAACTAGATTTTGACGTTGTTCGATATGCCCAAAGGACTTTGGGTAGAATTTCTCTCCATTTTCCCTTGGCATCGTTCAATCTTTTCTTCTAAGTCTGAATGATGGTCTTGTTTGTCGATTCGGCCTGTCCGTTTCCACTAGGATGATACGGTGTCGATAAGATCCTTTTTATTTTGTGATCTTCGAGAAACTTTGTTATTTTGCTGCCCATGAATTGTTTTCCATTTTCGCATACAATCTCGACAGGTATCCTGAATCGACATATGATGTGATCCCATATGAAGTCTATAACATACTTTTCTCTGACTTTCTCGAAGGCCTGTGCTTCAACCCACTTAGAGAAATAATTTTTCATATATAAAATGAATTTAGCTTTACCTGGGGTCGACGACAGAGGGCCGACGATGTCCATTCTCCATTTCATGAATGGCCATGAGGATAAGACTGAATGGAGTTATTCTCTGGTTGGTGGATCATCGGTGCATACCTTTGGCACTTATCACATTTTCAAACGAATTATTTGGTGTCCTTCTCCATATTGGTCAAATAGTATCCTACTCTTATGGTTTTGTGAACTAGTGATTTGGCACCAGAGTGGTTCTCGCAAGTACCCTCGTGAACTTCTTTTAGGACATAAACAGTGTTCCCTAGTCCTAAGCATACTGCCAATGGTCCATCGAACGTCATCCTGTATAATGTTCATCTTCAGCCAATGTGAATCGAGCAGCTTTTGTTCGTAGAGTCCTTGATTCCTTAGGGTCTGATGGGAGATTTTCGCTTTTCAAATACTCAATATATTTATTCCTCCAATCCAGGTTAGGCTCGTGGAGTTTATTTCGGCATGGCCTTCTTCGATTACTGACTTCGAGAGTTGTACGACAGTCCCCAAGCTGATTTGGTCGTCTTCAACTGATGATCCCAGGTTCGCAAGGGCATCGGCCTCGTTGTTTTGCTCTCGAGGTACATGCTGCAAAGTCCATTCTTTGAACCGATGTAATGTTACCTGCAATTTATCCAAATACCTTTGCATTCGATCCTCTCAAACCTCAAAGGTTCTGTTGACTTGGTTTACCACCAATAAGGAGTCACATTTGGCCTCGATGACTTTCGCTCCCAAGCTTTTAGCCAGTTCGAGACCTGCAATCATGGCCTCGTACTCGGCCTCATTGTTAGTCAATTTAGAAGTTTTGATAGACTTCCTAATTGTATTGCCCATGGGTGGCTTCAAAATGATGCCTAATCCGGACCTTTTCACATTCGAAGCGTCGTCCGTAAAAAGGGTCCACACCCCCGATGTACCCGATTTTACCAAAAGTTCTTTTTCGACCTCGGGTACGAGGGCCGGTGTGAAGTCGGCCACGAAGTCTACTGAATTTGAGACTTGATGGTTGTTCGGGGTAGATACTCGATATTATACCCACTGAGTTCGACGTCCCTTTTGGCCAGTCGGCCCGATAGTTTGGGCTTATGTAAAACATTACGAAGAAGATAAATGGTTATCACACATATTGGGTGACATTAAAATACGATTTTAGTTTCCTAGAGGCGCTTATTAGAGCAAGTGCCAATTTTTCTAAGTGTGGGTACTGGGTTTCGGCCTCGCCTAAAGTTTGACTTACATAATAAACGGGAAATTGCGTACCTTGCTCTTCTCAAACTAGGACACCACTTACCACAACTTCTGAAACTGCTAAGTATAGGTAGAGTTGTTCGTCTGCTTTTGGAGTATGAAGCAATGGTGGACTCGAGAGGCATCACTTCAATTCTTCCAATGCCTGTTGACATTCCGGAGTCCAAGCAAAATTATCGTTCTTTTTGAGCAGCAAGAAGAACCTATGGCTTCGATCTGAAGACCTCAAAATGAATCGGCCTAAAGCGACTATCCGTCCTGTCAGCCTTTGCACGTCCTTAACACTGTCCACGACTGTGATGTCTTCGATAGCCTTGATTTTATCGGGGTTGATTTCGATCCACCGATTTGATACCACAAACCGAGGAACTTTCCCGAACCGACCCCGAAAGCACATTTCTCGGGTTTAAGCTTCATGTTGTATTTTCTCAATATGTCGAAGGTATCCTACAAATGTGTCAAATGGTCCTCTGTGCACAAGGACTTAACTAACATATCTTCAATATATACTTCCATTGATTTACCTATTTTTTCTTCGAACATTTTGTTTACTAAGCGTTGATAGGTAGCACCAAGCGTTTTTAGTCCAAATGGCATTACGCTATAGCAATATATGCCATACTTAGTGATAAATGAAGTTTTTTCCTGATCCTCCGGGTTCATTTGAATTTGATTGTACCCAGAGTAGGCGTCAAGAAAACTAAGGATCTCGTGGATGGCCGTGGCATCGATCATGCGATCAATGTTCGGTAGAGGGAAAGAGTCTTTGGGACATGCTTTATTTAAATCTTTATAATATGCGCACATCTCAAGCTTGTTCCCCTTTTTAGGGACTACAAATACATTTGCTAACTATTCGGGATATTTTACTTCCCGAATGGATCCTATTTTGAAAAGTTTAGTTACCTCGTCCTAGATAAATATATGTTTTACCTTGGACTGGGGACTTCTCTTTTATTTCACTATCCTAAACTTTTGGTCCAGACTCAATCGATGTGTTGTTATCTCTGGTGGGATCCCTGTCATATCTAAGTGGGACCAAGCAAAATAATTCATGTTATCAATAAGGAATTTAATGAGTTTCTTCCTGAGTTCGGGGGTTAACCCCGTACCCAGGTATACCTTTCATTCGGGCATATACTCGATCAATATAACATGTTCCAGCTCTTCGACTGTTGATTTGGTGGCATCGGAATCTTCGCGAATAATGAAGGATCGAGGGGTACAATAATCGTCGTCGTCTTCTTCCATTCCCCGCTTTTTCGATTTAATCGAGGCTGGTAGCCGTGGTTTCTATTTGGCCTCCTGTTTTCCTTTGACCTCCGATCCCTTTGTCGTCGAAAGTGCCGATATTGGTATTACCTCATCGACCGCGATCATTTCCTTTGCAGCATGCTGCTCCCCATATACCATTTTCACCTCGTCCGGTGTTGGGAATTTCATTATTTGGTGGAGAGTTGAAGGGACTACCCTCATATTGTGAATCTAGGCCCTCTCGAGTAGGGAGTTGTACCTCATATCACCCTCGATTATGTGGAACTTGGTTTCTTGAATAGTTCCAGCCACGTTCACCGGTAAAATGATCTCTCCTTTAGTTGTTTTTCTGGCCATGTTGAAACCATTTAGGACCCGAGCTGTGGATACGATTCAATCCTGTAGGCCGAGCTGCTCCACGACCCTTGATCGTATGATATTTGTCGAGCTACCTGGATCCACTAAAACACGCTTAACTTGAATTTTATTCATAAAGATAGAAATTACCAAAGCGTCATTGTGGGGTTGAGAAATTCCTTCTGCTTCCTCATTGTCGAATGATACGGTGCCTTCTGGCACGTAATCTCGGGTCCATTTTTACCTAGTAATTGATACTTTAGTGCGTTTGAACACGTCCCCTTGTGGAATATCCCCTTCGATGATCATATGGATCCCATGCTGCGACTCTTCCTATTCGTTTTCCTTGTTGGCGTCCCTTTCTCTGAAATGGTTTTTGGCTTGATCACTTAAGAACTCTCGAAGGTGACCCTCGTTGAATAGACGAGCTACCTCTTATCTCAGTTGCCTACAATCCTTAGTTCTATGGCCATGCGTGCCGTGATACTTGCACATCAGATTGAGATTTCTCTGGGAAGGATCAGTTTGTATGGGTCTGGGCCACCTAGTATCTTTGATTCTCCCAATTGCCGATACAATACCTGATGCGTCGATATTGACATTATACTCCGATAATCATGGTGCCTCTGTGGGATCGGCGGGCTTACCAAAACTACTTTTTCTCATAACTCCCCGAGAACTCTGTCCTCAATTGTTTCGGGAAAAATTGCGCCCAGGACCACCGTTCCTGCGATCCGCGATGTATGGTTGATATCGGTCTCTGTTCGACCGAGGTTCCCTTTCGATTTCTCTATGATTTTTGCGTGCGGTCCTATTCGGATATACGGAACCGGAAGGAGTTCCCAATTGGTCATCCTCGACTCTGATCTTCGATTGGTACCAATTATGTACATCTGCCCAGGTCACTGCAGGATATTTAATCAAGTTTTGATTCAGTTGATGTGATGTTATCGAACTTCGTTCATTCAGCTCTTGAGTTAAGGCTTGAACAACCCAATCATCTATGACTGGTGGCAACTCCATGCGTTCCATTTGGAACCGAGACACAAACCCTCTAAGCATTTCGTTATACTTCTGTTTTACTTTGAAAATGTCCGATTTCCTTGTTGCAACCTTATGTCCCCGACATGTGCCTTTACGAAAGAATCTGCAAGCATGACGAATGAGTCAATGGAATTTGGCGACAAATTATGGTACCTAATCATTTCCTCCTTCTATAGAGTCTCTCCGAACTTCTTTAATAGAACATACTCGATCTCATCATCTTCCAAATCGTTACCTTTAATGGCGCATGTATAGGAGGTGACATGCTCGTTGGGACCAGTGGTCCCATTGTACTTAGGGATTTCTGGCATACAAATTTTTTGGGAATGGGCTTCGGGGCCGCACTTGGAGGAAACTACTTCTATACAAATTTCTTTGAATCTATCCCTTTCAAAATTGGCGGCGCCCCCGTAACTGGTCAACCCGGGAGTTGTACGTTTCTACTTTCTTATCATTCGCCTAAATTTTCTTCTCTCCCGATTCAATTCATTTGGTGAGCTCCTCGAGCATCTTCATTGTTGCGGGGTCAGTCCCCGATTCACTGGCATTCGACCTTTCTGGTACTAGCTCGGCCCGACGGGTGGTTTCCAGTTCAACCTCACTCGGCGTTCGATGCTGGTTTTGTAGCTGTGCAATAGTGTCTTGTTGAGCCCGTAACATCTTGAATATCACTTGGAGACTAACTCCTACATCTCCTCCACCCCTGTGTACCTCGACCGCCAGATCGGCCTTCTCTGCGCACACTCCCTTTTGGGTCCGCACCCAGATTCGCATTTAGAGCGATGTGCAAACTGACGTCAACTGGATTGGCAATCGGTGATCCCTCAAGGTCAGCTTGTAGTACCTCGGCCCCTGGAGAAACTACATGGTCGTTTTCCCCATGAAATTCGAGGCCATTATCACCAGGTGGGGTGCTGTTTGCGAGTTTGGCATATTTTATCCTAAAAATAGAATACTTTACAAGGACAAGCGTAGAGTAGTGTATGTTGTCGGAATCAGTATTGAATAATCACTATTGTTCATAGCCTCACTGTGGGCGCCAAACTGTTTACCCTAAAATTTGGATAACAATTAAACTTATATTGTGGTTTTAAGGATATGTGATTTCACCCAATACCAATTGATAAATGCTTAAGTAAATGGCAAAATTAAATTGTTAATAAATCAAACTAGTGAGCTGATAGAGCTTCAGCCTCGAGCTAAGATACCCTCGAACTGATAAGTGTAAGAACAATAGAAACAAGATAAAAACGATGAATAATGGCACAAGTAAGAAAATAAGAGTTGAATTACTTTTTTCTCAATAGATCATGTCCTTATAAGTGATTAGAGCTCCTATTTATATAATAGAGGAATCCTAATTATGGTATATCTCTAATTACAGAAGGAAATCGTATAAATAACTAATTAATCGCTTCTGATTTGATCCGTTCCGAGATTCACGTCGCGATCCTCGACCAATCACAAATATCTCGCTCTTCCCGTTACTAAGCTATCCCGATGTTACTCGGGGTCTATCTCCCTTGGCTCTGATTGATACCGACCTCGATCTTTTAAGGATACTTCGATATCAAACTCAATACCTCAACTCTTCGTTGCAACATCATAGTTTCGATCAAATAGTAAAATCGAATAGCCCCGATTTCTACAGCATACATGCAGAATCTTAAAAATATTCATTCCAAGTATGATATTGAATTTATAATGCCTTTCCATGGTTAGGTTATCACTTATTAGTTAATGGAACCGTCCATAGTGACATATTCATAACAAATTAAATCTCTATACCAACTTTAAGTTGTCATATATTTCTTTTAAGCCATTTCACAAAACAAGTGGATCTTTGACTGTGAGATATTCTATTTTCAACTCTTCATAAAGGTGATGGCGCAAGAAAATCAAGGTCTTAGCACAGTCTTGGGTAGATGCTTTATTTTTATCTTTAATAGCGTCTCCAAGACCCATTGCATCTAAATAGATTTCAACATCCAACACCCATGTCATATAGTTCTTGTCCGAAATTTCAAGGGCAACAAACTTTCTTTTCATAATATCAGTAATAATTAAAAGAGGAGAAAAGTTATACCTCAATCTTCTCAAAGAACTTCTTGAGACGGTAGAGTCTCGTGCTGATAACGTGAAATAAAACAATAAAGAAAAGGAGAATATTGCAAGGAAAAGAGAGATATAATTCTTATTGAATTTTGTGATGATTTACAATGGGGTAAACCCCTTCTATTGATAGAGAAAAATAACTTAGCCACAAAGTAATAAACTATCTAAAAGATAGACATTCACTCTAATTACGATTCTATTCATAACAATACTAACTTTTTAAAACAATCATAATCAGTTTTATACAAACCAATGCAGTAAAACATATATACTTCCTTTTTTTAGTTACTCCTGCGATCCACATTAATTGATTTTTTGCCTATTTTCACATATATTAATGATTCAACTTTTAACATTAATTAACAATAAAATTGACCATATTAACCTTAATTGTTCATTGAAAACAAAATAAATACTCCTAGGCTCTTTACTCCGATAGTAACTTTGGAACAAAAAAGTTAATTCCTTCTTGATATGTGAAAAATCAAATATTATAGAGCACAAAAAAAAAAAAACCAAAAAACCAATTAAGGGATTAATCAGTAAAATTTTGTTCCTCTTAGCCACTGGCCAAAGTAAGAATTTTTTTGCCAGGTGGGAATGTGTAATTTCAAAAACTCTAGTGGTTAACACGACTGCTTACATAAAGTAACTCTTTTTTGTGCCTGGTTATTCAAGAAAAAACCTTTGCAGCATCCTCGTATCCTGATTGATTAGGAGTTGATGTGTCCACTGAAAATCTCATCGCAAAAATAAGAATCCCAGAGACGAAAATTGTATTAATAAAAGAAAAAAAAATGGCGTATTCATCATCTTCAGTTCGAGCATTTAGTTCATTGCTCTACAGATTCTCAAATGGGGTTTATCTTAAACCCCACCATTCTTGCACTCTCAAAAGTATATACTCCTCCTATATATTAGCAAAAATAAAATCTATGTAGCTTTTATTGATTTGGGTTTTATTTTCTGTTTGAATGAGCTAATATTTGATTATTTTCTTGAAGGTGCTTTATTATTAAGTGGGAAAATTTCATCTTCTTCATGTTATTCATCTTCTGAGAAATGGGTCTTGCCTTTGGAACTTCAATCTTGCAATTCAGTCAGAAAGATTTGGACTTTTTCTCCTCTCTGTATGGGCAGGCGCTCCAGCAAAATTGCTGGCAGAAAGGTATACAGTTTCTCTTGCTATTTTCTTGTAAATCATATAGTTCTAATTTTCTTTTTCTATTAGTAAAAAAAGGACTTCTTTTTGTAGTTAATAATTCTTTGATTCAAATAATGTTACCTCTGTCTAATAAATGATTTGGGATTTACAGAAATTAACTCAAATTTGAATCTTTCTCCGATGGACTTGATTTCATTTGCCATAGAAAATTGATTTATTAATGAAAGATGTTAGCTTCTGGAGCTATCTTAACTTTAAGGTTCTCAGAAATTTATGCGCCGAGAATTTGGTAAACCTATGTAGAATATTTTTTTTATAAGGAAGAAAATATGTAGCTATACAACAACAACAGTATAATCTCACATACTGGGATCTGGGGAGGGTAGTGTGTATGCAAACCTTACCCCTACCTTGTAAAGATGGAGATGCTATTTCTAATAGACCCTCGGCTCAGGAAAGCATAAGCATCGCAATAATGAAAAGACAGACAAGAAAGGACAACGCTGAGAAGCCATGTAAAAGCAACATAAAAAAAAACAAGATATTAAGATGACCAAAATGAAAGAAACAACGGGTAGTCATAGAAACCTAATACCAACAGAATACGAGAGTACGTAATACTATCGGTATGAATAATCTAGACCACCTACCCTACTACCCTAATCCTCGACCTCCACACCTTCCTATCAAGGGTCATGTCCTCAGTCAGCTGAAGTTGCGCCATGTCTTGTCTAATCATCTCTCCCCCCTTCTTCTTCGGCCTACCTCTACCTCTCCTTAGGCCCTCCAATGTCAACCTCTCACACCTCCTCACCGTGGCGTCTGTGCTTCTCCTCCTCACATGTCCGAATCACCTAAGCCTCGCTTCCCGCATCTTGTCCTCAACAGGAGCCACTTGTCGCGAATAACCTCATTCCTAATCCTATATTTTTTTTGATGAAGCAAGGTATTGCATTATAGGCATCAAGAAGATGCAAACGGTTATAATAGAAAACTTGGTTAACTCTTGATACAAAAAACCATTCTAGAGCAGGGAGTTAACCAAGAGCAAAAGGGAATGGCTACTAAACCATTGAGAGAGAGCTAATGAAATCTAAGAGTGGAATAATATCATTTACATGGGAAAGGTTACTCCAGCTGAAAAGACTCATCAAACATTTAGACTCAGGTTACAGTTGGAAGTTGAAATGCCATCAAAACATCTAATCCTATATGTAGCTATGTTGATTTTTTTTGAATATGTAGAATATTAAGTGGCTAGTACTGTTTAGGCATTGTGATTCCACTGTTATGTTGTGTCAGCATTCTAGGAAATGTTTGTTTGTTTGACTTTGAGGTCTCTGTGATGCATTTTGACCTTATTTGACTATAGTAGTAGAAAAGTTGATGTGTTTCGTGAGGATAGATAGTCCCAACAACGGACTAAGTAGCCAATATTTATGTGTAAACGATGTGGTGTATTTTATCTTTATAATTCACATGATTGTCCAGCAACAGTGTTTGGAGTTAGCACAGTTCTAGTGTTATGTATATTGGTTTAAGTCAATGATTTTATGTGCAGACTGCCCAGGATCTTAAGAAGGCAAAGTTGTACTCAAAAATTGGGAAGGAAGTTGTTTCTGCGTAAGTTATGCAACAGACAAATAGTTTTTCATCTAAATCAAGCTTGAAATGAATGCAAGATTCCTTTCTTCTCCAAATGGAACTTTTGAGCATTATTTTGATGCGAGCATGAACCAAATGTCCTGATGTCTGTTTCTGTGACTGTTATGATTAACTGGTGGAAATGAGTACTGTTTCCTGAATGGCCAGGGTTAAGAAAGGTGGTCCCAGTCCAATATCTAATACAGCTCTCGCTGCTCTGATCGAGAAAGTTAAGGAGCTTGATATACCCAAAGACATTGTTGAGCGCAATATAAAAAGAGCTTCAGAAAAGGGACAGGAAGCATTTATGGAGAAGATCTATGAGGTGTTGAGACATTTAAACTTGCATGCATTTGTTATCTAAGTATCAACCATGTTTACACATTTACCTTCTTGCTACTCTTGATTATTGCAGTTCAATGAACTTTTAATCCTTGCTCTATACCCAGGTATATGGTTATGGTGGAGTTGGTATCATCGTTGAGGTCTTAACAGATAAAGTAAACAGGTCAGTGGCAGCAGTTCGAGAGGTAGTGAAGGACTGTGGTGGGAAGATGGCAGATTCAGGATCTATTATGTTCAAGTTCCGACGTGCTCGGGTTGCTAATGTAAAAGTCACTGATGTCGACCGGGACCAGCTCCTAACAATTGCTTTAGATGCTGGTGCTGAAGATATAATTGAACCTTCAATGGATGACTACGACACAGAAGCAAATTCATCTGAAAGGTTCATAATTCTTTGCCTTTGTATCTTCATTAAGGCTTCTCTTAGGCAATATCTCGTGAACAAAGTAATGTGTAATTTAAGGGACAGAACAGCTGCTCTACTTCAATTATTTGTAGATCGATAATTGATAAAGTATACACAGCCTCATTCATCATATAACCTATCTGGAATTTATTTTGTTAGTTTCAAGGTTTTCTTGATATTTTTAGGACAATATCCAGAACCAAAAAGGTATTTTTCCTGATATTGCAACATTATTTTATTTAAATATAAAAAATATATAGTACAATGTCATGGAGAAAACACTTGAATCAAAAAATCAAATAATCTCCTCCAATTGCTGTAGAAATAATGCTTTAGCTGAAAAGATTAGAAATGTGAGTCAATTTGGAAAATGTGCAAGGATTTAGCTGAAATAGACTTTTGGGCCAATTTCAGATTTATTGTGTTGTTTCTTTAAAGAGAAAAACCAGTTGAGCTCTGGATTCTTTCTTTTTTTGATTGAGACACTGACTTTAGCATACTCCATGATGCAATGTTTTCTGTGACAGTAAATCATTGTACCAGAAACTGCAAAACAGATGATGCCTTTAACCGAAAAGCTTTATAAATCAGAAATGCAAGACTTGCAATCGAAAACAATATACTCTACTGCTCTTTCCTTTCGTGGAAATGGACCTAGATTTTGCTCTTATGGTTCTTTCAGGCATATATGTTGTTATTCCTCAAGAAACCTTTTCAGGACTTTTATTCACGAGTTGATTCTCTTTCAGTGCTGAAATTTAATTCTGGTAACTCTGCACTTTTGTTTATTGCCAAGTCTAATGTGGCCTTGCATTGGCTTACCTACTTTGTTTCAACTGCAATTTCATTGTTGCTGATGAGTTCTTTTATCTGGTAACCCTCAACCCAACACCCTTTCTCCCCAAGGCCAATTGTGGTAACACCCCCCCCCCCTCCCCCGGGTAACTCTAACTCCCAACTTCTTGGTTGGAAGTGGAGGAGTCTCACCACTAGCGCAACCCTCTCTTGTTTGAGGATGAACGAATGTCAGACTGGATGGACTAATATCACTGTATTTGACTATTTGTTTTCTTTTTGACTTTACTAGGGTTTACAAAGTCGTATCTTCAGCGGATAACTATCCAGTGATATTATCAAAGCTACAAGAGGAAGGAATAAAATTTGAACCTGACAACGGATCTGAGCTACTTCCTATAACTCCAATTGAGGTCCGTAAGTATAACATATCAGAATTTAATTTGTCTAATTTAGTAGCTCTTGTTAGTCTTTTGAGAGGGAAATACTGTTTTAACCATGAATTACAGAAGGAATTTAATAACTGATGTGTGAATAGTTGACCTTTTTGCAAGTACAATCATAGAAATGGTCCATGAGTTTATGCAGCGTGTGGCTACAAGAGATCTGCATAGCATTTCACTTTCTGTTTCTGATTACTCAAATCTTCAAAAGGCTATTGTTTATTGAAAAACAGAAGAATATCCAAAATCTCATGAATGTAATAGGCAGAATACATATACGGCTCCTTAAACTTGTCCACTATTTTTATTTAGCTACCTCAAGTGAGGCATGTACCTATTAGCTACTCCAATTACACATAATATGTGTCTATCAAACACAAACAATTGACGTGGCAAAAAAAGTGTTTGCCACTTCTCTTAAGCACGTGAGAAGGTCAAAATTCCAATTTTTCCTTTTTTTAAAGAAAAATTCAATTTTGACAAAAACCACCATAAACACCCTCTTATCAGCAGTGCTCTGCCACCGTCGCCGGCCCCAACAAAAATCCTGCCATCATTCCCTTTTTCTTTAATCTTGTCATCTTCGATTATATACTGCTCCCAATCAAGATTGCTAGCTTTTGTAAACAAATTTATAGGAAGAATAAGATAAAAACGCTAATAAAAACAGACCAAATCACTATCCGGCAATTTAAATCTACCAAAATTAAGAAAGATTCATCAAGTGTTTCCAAAAAATTGTCTTCCATTGAAGGAGGATAATAAAATTTTGTTCTTATAGAATTAAAGATAAAAAGCCACTATAGTGTGTTTTCTTGTGAGTTACATTTCTCCTTCATCTTCAAGCCATAACCATGGCTGCTACTTCTAGTGTAGGTTAGTTCCGAAACAGAAAAAATCATACCACCACTCCTCTGCCACGCAGCCCATCCTCCTATCATTATTATGGAGGTGAGCAATGAAGTAGAACCAAAAAAGGGGGAAAAGGGAGGGGTTCTCTGAAATAGAATAAGAAAGGGAATAGGAAGAAGATGAGGGTGAAGAAAAGGGTGGGGTGGCGGAGGTAAGAGGAACGAATATGGGGGAAGAAGCTTGCCGACGACGGCTGGGAGGGGCTTTCGTTTTTTAACCATATTTTTTTTTTGGTTTGGAAATGTTTTTCTTATTAACTTAAGCCAGAAGACATGTGGCGTTTTTTCATTCGTTAATTTAAGCCACGTCAACGTGTGTGTAATACACGCACTATATAGTTTTTACTGACCAGTCTTTGGTGTTTGATAGACACATATTATGTGTGATTGGAGTAGCTGATAGGTATATGCCTCACTTGAGGTAGCTAAATAAAAATAGTGGACAAGTTTAAGGAGCCGTCTATGTATTCCGCCAATGTAATATTAAACATTCAAATTTCAACCTTCCAAGATCACTTTTTTGCTTATCCAAGAAGAAGCATCAGTTGAGCTGTTTCGATATGAAAGGGTTTCTAATAATTACTGTTGGATGCATGTGTACTTTGTAGACATGGCTGTTTAAATGTCAATTTTATGATTATGCATGCACGTAGCCATAAGGACTATTTATTTCCTCAAGTTCAATCTGCTTATCTATTTTCATGATCAAAGCGAGGAATATTGTGGATTCAACACCAATCACAAGGAAAGTTGTATAAATTTCCGCACATGTACAAAATAGAAACTTTAGAGCTTAGCTACACCGGTATTAGTCCTGCAAAAGTATAGAATTCATGAAAAATATATGGATTTTTAGAAAACCCTGTGGTCTAGATGGAATTTTATGAAGGTTTAGAAGTGCCTCAAAAAGTAGCGGTTTTAAAAGCCATTGCATCGTCGAGCAAAGTGATAAACGAGGAGTTATTGTTTTATGGTGACGCCATGCGCTTCAGAAAATGAAGTGTGAAGTCATCCAGTGAGAAACGAATTCTTTGAATATCATTTTAAAAGATGAGAAAATAAATGAGAGGGTGGGGCGAAGGGATTGATGTTTTTTTGCAGTTTTGAGTACTGGGACTGATCTCCACACAGGCTTTGCTTTTTCTTTTCTCTACTGCCCTCTTAGTACTGTTAGTTTATAGTAGCCAATTAGGAGTAAATAACCTTAACCTTAATCCTATATGTAT